>QRDG01002372.1:506204-525391 GCA_012064385.1 Puccinellia tenuiflora
TGCTTGTTAGCGAACTCCTGACAGCCAACCACTTTTTTACCAGTTCTTCTGCGTCTTGCATTGCGGTGGGCCAGTAGAACCCTGCTCGCAAGGCCTTGGCCACCAGTGCTCGACTGCTTGCGTGGTGCCCGCATATGCCGGCGTGGATGTCGAGTAAGATAGCTTGGCCGTCGGCTGGATCGATGCACCTTTGGAGGACTCCTGAGATGCTTCTCTTGTAGAGCTCGCCATTGATGATGGTGAAGCCTTTGAACGGCGGACGATGCGCTTGGCTTCGACTGGGTTCTCCGGCAGCCGCTGGTGCAGCATGTAGCCAGATACGGGCTTGTCCACGTGGGCTCGACCAGCATTATCTCCATGACCTCCTTCTCCGTGCTTGGCGGTTGGCTGCTTGTTGTCGATGTAGAGGGTCCTGGCGGGGGCCGGACCTTGATTGAGCGCTGTGTGATGCACTCGAGGAAGACTCCGGGTGGCACCGGAGCTCGATCCGAACCTAGGTTGGCCAGGGCGTCAGCTTCTTCGTTGCTTTCGCGGCCAATGTGCCGCAGTTCGCAGCCGTCGAAGAGGCCTTCCAGTTGATTGTACAGCTCCCTGTAGGCTATCATGTTGTCAGCGATGGCATCGCACTGCTTCATGGTTTGCTGTACGACAAGGTAGGAGTCGCCGTAGATCATGAGGCGAGTGGCGCCGCAGTTCTGGCCATCCGCATGCCGTGGATCAGGGCTTCGTACTCTGCTTCGTTGTTGGAAGGTGTTGAGAATTTCATCTGCAGCACGTACTTCAGCTTGTCGCCTTTAGGTGAAATGAGCACGACTCCTGCTCCGGCTGAGTTGAATTTTTTGGATCCATCGAAATACATTGTCCATGCATTGGACAAGTCGGGCTCGTCAGGCAGTTGTGCTTCTATCCACTCTGTGGTAAACTCTGGGAGGACCTGGGCCTTGATTGCCTTCGGGTGTACATACTTCAACCCCCATGGCCCTAACTCGACAACCCACTTGGCGACTCTTCCTGTCGCGGCGGGTTGGTGAGAATGTCGGATAGGGCAGAGGAGCTTACCACCGTGATCGGGTGCTCAGAGAAATAGTGTACCACTTTCCTGGACGTCATGAAGACTCCGTATGCTAGCTTCTGATAATGCGGGTACCGCTGCTTGGAATCAGTTAGCACCTCGCTGAGGTAATACACAGGTCGTGAACAGGGTGGTTCTTTCCTTCTTCCTCCCGCTCGACTACGAGTACGGTACTAACCACTCTGGTCGGGGCTGCCCACATACAGGTACAGTGGCTCGTTCTCATGTGGTGCCACCAGCACTGGAGGGGTTGTGAGGGTCTGTTTCAGTTTTGTCGAATGCATCTTGTGCCTCCTCTGTCCACTCGAACTTGTCTGCCTTTTTTCATCAGTGTGGTAGAAGGGCAGGGCCTTTTCTCCCAACTTACTAATAAACCGACTGAGCGCTAGCGACTCTGCCGGCTAGGCGTTGTACTTCATGAAGCTTGGTCGGTGCAGGCATGGTCGAGTATGTTCTGCACCTTCTCAGGGTTGGCTTCGATTCCTCTCGCAGAAACAAGAAGTACCCCAGTAATTCTCCGGCTGGGACGCCGAAGACGCACTTGTCTGGGTTTTAACTTGATCTGGTACTTGTGAGCGCATCGAAGACCTTGCGGAGGTCGTCGATGAGGCTTGTCCTCTGTGCGGGTGGTGACGACTATGTCGTCGACGTAGACCTTGACGATCTGCCCTATGAGCTTCTTCAAGCAGGACTGCATCGTGCGCTGGTATGTGGCTCCAGCGTTTCTTCAACCCGAAGGGCATCATCTGGTAACAGAATTACACCGGTGTGGGTGTGATGAACGCCGTCTTCTCCTGATCCTCGACTTTCATCCTGATCTGCTGGTACCCGGAGTAGGCGTCCAGGAAGGATAGGCGTGCGCAACTGCAGTCGAATCGACGATCTGATCAATCCGCGGGAGCGGAAAGTGATCCTTGGGGCAGCATTTGTTGATGGCGGTGAAGTCGACGCACATGCGGAGTTCTTCGTCTTCTTCTTTTCCACCAATACTGGGTTTGCTACCACTCTGACTCCTTTATCTCTCAAATAAATCGGCGTGAAGCAGCCGGTCAATCTCCTTGCTGATGGCATCTCTCTTGGGACCCGCGAAGCGCCTCATGGTCTGCTTGACTGGTCTGGCGTCTTTGCGAACGCGTAAGGAGTGCTCGGCGAGTTCCCTTGGTATACCTGGCATGTCAGAAGGTTGCCAGGCGAATATCTTCCAGTTCTCACGCAGGAACTCGACGAGCGCGCTTTCCTATGCGCTAGTCAGGCTTGATGACACCCTGACTGTCTTATCGGCATCCGTCGGGTGTACCTGATGGGCCCTTGTGTCGTCGCTTGTGTTGAATGCCGAGTCCTTGGATGATTTCTTCCGTGGCGGGAACAGAGTCTTGTCGTTGTCGACTGCCATCATCTCCAGGTGCTCGTCATCCCGAAGAACTCAGAAATCCTGCTGAACTCGCGGTCGCAGCTATCAGACCGGTCGAAATCGCCTTTCACCGTGATAACACCTTTTGGTCCCGGCATCTTAAGCAGGAGGTAGGCATAGTGGGGCACTGCCATGAACCTGGCAAAGGCCGGACGACCCAGTATGGCGTGATATTGCGACTTCTAGTCGACTACCTCGAAGTCGATCGCCTCTCGCTGGAAGTTTTCGGGTGTGCCGAATATAACCTCGAGTGTAATTGCTCCCATGGGCGTGACTGCTTGCCCTGGTACTATACCGTGGAAGGTATTTGCTGATGGCGTCAGTTGGATGTTGACTTGTTCATTCTTCTGAGAGTGTCGGCAAAGATGATATTGATACCGCTGCCTCCATCCATGAACACCTTCTTCAAGGTGTACTCCCCCGATTGAGCTTCGACTACCAGAGCAGCGTGCCCGGGTCGTGGGATCGCCGGCGGGTGGTCCGCTCTGAGAAAGTGATCGCTGTTTCTAAGCCTCTCAGGTAATCGGGTACTGCAGGTGGGTTGGTGAGTGCTTGGTAGACCTGGCGGGTGATGATTTTCTGGGTCCTGTTGGAAGGACGTCCCTTCTGTATCATGTTAATCTGCCCACGTGCTGCCGGGAAAACGTTAGCAGGATCCCTGCGGCTGTGGTTGCTGTTGCTGCTGGCGGGTAGAAGGCCAACGCTGCCTGTGCTTGGGTGGCAACTGCAGGAGCAGGCGCGCCTGAGAGCCAGCTGTGCGGCTGGCTGTGCCAACGGGTGCCGCTTGGTTGTCATGCTGTCCATTCTGAGGGACTATTTCGGGCAAACGCCCTGTATATCTTACGCGCCTTTCTGCAGTCCTTCATAGTGGCGAGATCCCCACTTGCCTGTTTCTGGGTCCCTAAACATATGATGCTTGCAGGGTTGCTCTAACTCTTCTTCTTCAGTCAGTGGGCGTCTCCGCCACTCGCGCTTGCGACTTCCATCTCCATGGTAGCCGCTGCCACCGCCCTGGTTGTACTGTCTTTCACTCTCACGGGGGGTTTCGAATCCGCCGCTACTAACTCGATCGAGTCGTTGCCGATGTAACGCGGCTTCTTCTTCAGGCGCCCTTTCTCGCCAGTTGCTAGGTCCTTCTTTCTTGCCTCGGAGATCGTGGTGCATCACGGACAGAGTCTTCTCCATCTGCCCACTGGTTGGCTATCTGCATGGGCTCGATCATGTTCCTCGGCCTAAGCCTACCAAACTCTTCACGGAGGTCGCGGCGGTAACGCCGTGCATGAATGCGTCCATTACCCTGTCTTCTGAGGTGGCTCCGTACATGGTGTTGCGAAGCAAGGTCCACCGCTGGATGTACGAACGGAGTGGCTCGTCTCGACCTTGCTTGCACGCCTGGAGCTCAATGAGGGTTGTTGGCCTCGCGTATGTCCCCAGAAAGCTCTTCACGAAGGCGTTCCTGAACTCGTCCCAGGTGCTGAAAGCGTCCCTGGGCTGAGTGTTGAGCCACCCGCGTGCAGATCCTGTGAGCATCACTGGATGTACTGCATGGCAGTAGTCGAAGTATCACCCTGACAGCTGCACGCGATGAGGTAGTCTTCCAGCCAGTCCCTTGGGTCTTGCTTCCCGTCGTACTTGGGTGTCTCCACTGTTAGCTTGAAGCCTTTGGGCATCTTCGTGTCACGGATGTTGAAGCTGAAACATGCGGCTCCGCATGGCTCGAAGTTGTCGTCGTCGTAGTCGTCGGCTTGTGCACTCGCCGCTCGCATCCGTCGACTGCGGTCCACCCTTCTCTGTGCAACGACGTTACGGACATCTTCGCCTGGCTGCGGCTGTCGCAGTCGAATTGGGGCTGGGTCTGCAAGTGGTGCGGGTTCACGATCGCGGCGGCCTCGATTCTCGTGCACCCTTTCTGCTGGTGCTGACTTTGCCAGGACTTCCTCAACTTCCCTGAGGGATTGAATTTGTCGCCTATGAAGGCGGGCGTGGGCGTCACCCTCCGGCGGCTGTGTTAGTCGCAGGTAGGTTTCGACTGCCATGAGGGCCGAAGCGGGTGTCTTGGGGACGGGGATTCCGTCCGCATCCTCCGTCATGAATGACGACTCCAGATTGCGAGTGAGGTGGACGCAATCAGCCTCTGGCACCCGTGGCATGCGAGCCCTGTGACGTCCTCCTTGTGTGACTTCCTCCGATCCGGCAAAGAACGAGTGTGCTGCCCTCCGGGCACTCGACGCGTCGGCTAATTCTTTGCGCCGAATCAGATCGGCCTTCTCTTGGCGGACTCGCTCGGACTCCTTCCAAAGCAAGTACTGGACCGCCAGTTGGTCTTCTCGGGGTTCATCTGGTGAGGGAACGTGCCTTCGTCCACGTGCTTCATGGCCTTGATCGCCATCTCCCGAGTGATGGTGAGTCTTGTCACCCTGTCCGGCATGGTCACCTCCAGCGGGTATACGGGTTCCCCGCCGTTGGATCGTGCTGGGCTGGCCATATAAACTTGCGTGGGGTAAACCCATCGAGTGGGGCTGATGCTCCCAGTCCTGCTTCCTTCGTCCGAGCTATGCTCAGAGTCGAAGATCACAGCAACGTGGCGGGTGCCACGGTCACTGTTACATGGCGACTCCGCGATGCGAAGGCGCGGTTGGCGTGGTCGAAATTGGCGTAGATTTTGGCTTCGTCCGGGGCGCGGACAAGAAGGTCGGAGTAGACTTGTTTCGTGCCCGGGTTGCAGTAGATGCGATTTTTTCTGGTAACCGCGGGTATGGTCACCGCAGTCGCCGTTGATGCGGTCGTAGATGGTGCTGACGCAGTCGAAGTGGACGCGATCTTCACGGCAGTCGATGACGCAATCGCCGTGACCGCAGTAGATGCGATCTTCGTGGCGGGTGGTGCCGCGGTCGCGCAGTCGATGTAGATGCAGGCGCATCCGTCGCGCGCAACGTGGCCAGCGTGGGCCGAAGCGTTCCACGACTGTCCACCAGATAGCACAGACTACCGAAGGTAATCCACGTGCTCTGCTGCAGCTCAACGTACGCCGGGAGATTCGTCGGCGAGTGCTGGACAAACTCGAGGAAGCCAGTGTAGATCGACTCTCTGGCGCTGATGCCGTTCTTCATTGCAGATGAGGCCGTCGCAACCATGACTCCAACGATCTGTTCATCCCACAGATGGCGCCAATTGTCGAGGTGTGGACTCGGCAAATCCCAAGGTTGTGTACCCCGGGTTGATTAAGGGGGAGAGAGTATGAACGTTGGTGATCACGACGGCTAACAGGGGGCGAGTTTACCCAGGTTCGGCCCCTCGAGATGAGGTAAAGACCTACTCCTGCTTGTCTGGTATTATTGAGGTGGCTACAATGGCGAGATGGCAATCTCGCTAGGGTTTGCCTGTGTGTTTCTTGACCTGGGTGACGCACCCTCCTGGCCTTTATATCACAGGCCAGGTCTCGGGTGGACGGTGCGGATTGCACATTACAGAATAAGGAAAATCATCACCGGCTTAACCAGCTACTTGGGCCACACGGTATGCTTCATGGGCTTCTCTTGGTGTGACCCAGGTACCACCACCGTGGGGTACCCGAAAGGTAGCCCCACGACAGGGGCTCAGGACAAAGGGGTCGGAGCAGTAGGACGGCGGTGCCCGGGCAGCGGCGGCGCCGCTGCCACTGCCGGACGAGGCGGCCATGCCCGTGGAGCAGGCGGTCCGGAGGATGGGCTGAGCTGGTTGAGCCAGCTGATGCAGCTCGGATCGATCGGCAGCGGCGAGAACTGGCCTGAGGCGGCGGCCAGCGGCAGTGACGACGGTAGAGGGGACAAGATGCCGGGCCGAGGGCCGCCGCGAGGCCGCCGTCGTCGAACCTGTACCCAGCGAAGAAGTCGTCGGGGACATCGCGGCGGACGGGAGAGGAGCAGCTCCGGCGGCAGGAACATCGGCTGCTGCTCGGGGAAGGCCTCGTGCCAGACGGGTCGCACAATTCCAGACGAATGACGAGTATCCGGTCGGAATCTAGGATAGTTTACCAAATCAACTCGAGGAATTCACGAATGATTTCCATATACGATTCCTGGCAGCCAAACAAGTTGGGACGTAGAATCGTAAATGAATTCCAGGATTCCAGGCCCAAATGAAGGGAGCCAAACGAGCTGTAAAAGAATCCTTTTATTTAGTTTTTGAGATACTAGTTATTTGTAGTATAGGTTATCCATAAAACCTAGTTGGTGGATAGGTAGAAGGAAGGACCACAAATGACTGAAGTAAGCATGTCTCTGCGTAACCTATAGAAAATAGCATTGATAGATTTGTTAAAACAACATTATTACGGCAATTCCAAATTGTCCACATGCACATGTTGGCTTCGACAAATTACATCCGGCCAGCCGCCCATCTATGCTCCTCGGCTAGTCCTAAAACCTCGCCACGGCCAAGATCCCGGCTGCTACTATGCGATTTTGATGAGGAGCATGCTAGATCAACAAGTGGATGTGATGAACAAGCCGGATTTTCTCGTGGGAGAAAGTGGATTATTTGGGCAGTGGGAGGAGTACATGAAGAACTCGTTCGAAAAAATAAATGATTCCTAGAGCAAGTTTTCTAATCCAGGTTCCTCTTTATTTTACTGCATCGACCATGCTGTGAGACCGGTTCCCGAATCGCTGTGGAGGTGTTAACATTTTGAGGTTTGGGCATAGATGCATGTTGTGAAAGGCCTTGATGACAACCGCTAACGCCGCCCGCGACGCCCGTCCGGAAGTACAACCAGGATGGCCAGTACTACCGACGTGGGGTCTTTTGCCCGCCAACGACAGGATTGGAGGGGAGACTATTTAAAGATGTTTTATTCCTCTTTGTTCAAGGCTATACAGTTTCTCTCTCCTATATTAATGAGCCATGTTTCAATTGCCTAGATCTCCCACTCCCTTGCTCCAAACACCTTGATCTTTTGAGGATTGATAGAGGAGATCTAGATCCACACATGTACCAAAGGAAATTTGAATCCCTCCACTAATCCCTAGCAGATCTTGTAGCCCTCTAGGTTTCTTGAAAATCTTAGAAGTTGGGGTCTCATAGCTTTCTCTTATTGTAAGAAACTTCGGGACGTTGTTGGGTGTCTCCAACTCATTGTGGAGAGCCCCAACCTTGTTGTAAAGGTTTGGTCAATGCCTTCAAGTCGAACTCATAGTGGAAAGAGCTAATCCCCCACAGGAGGAGCTCACGGAAAATAGGGTGAGCACATACGTGCTTGTAGGAGTGCCTATGAGGCTCCACACCCCTCCAACGTAGACATACTTCCCTTGGGAAGGAACTACGGGAATCAATTCTTCATGTCCACCATTGCGGTTACTTCTATCCTTTACTACTTGTTATCCCGCTGCGTTTACTTCTTGTATCGTATCACCTAGGTTTCTCTCACCATAGTTGCACATCTAGACAACCTAGTGTTACTTGGTAATCCCTAATTAAAGAAAAAGATAAATGTGGTAGTCGCCTATTCAATCCCCCCCCCTCTAGTCGACCATACCACCCTTTCAATTGTCAATGGAAAAGAGATTGGTTTGAGGATCACATGTGTTCATTGAGGGTAAATGTTTTGTTCCGGTGGTTTGTAAAATGAGTACTTTATTACTCTAAGTTCCTTTATTGGCCCATAGAAACGGGAGGGTAGGAGTTCTTATCACAAGCACGTATGACTATATACCGAACACATGCGTAGACATGACTTATGAATTAGATGCTTATTTATCCTAGACCGTTTTTATATTATTACATGATTAATATTATCCATGCAGAGCCCATTTATCCATCACCATACCTATAGTGTTTTAGCTCTGTTACTCTCTTTAATCATTTTCACTGTCACTACTTCTTTCGTTGTTATTGTTTTACTATCACTAATGCTGGCATATCACTGCTGTTACTCTATTACTGTTACCAC
This sequence comes from Puccinellia tenuiflora, assembly GCA_012064385.1. NCBI lineage: Eukaryota > Viridiplantae > Streptophyta > Magnoliopsida > Poales > Poaceae > Puccinellia > Puccinellia tenuiflora. The sequence goes on from QRDG01002372.1 coordinate 514,614, forward strand.
TAATAAATTTTGTCAAGCAAGTTAATCTCTATGTGTGACTAAATTGATAACTCAGTTGCTAAGGCTTATAAATATTATTTGACTCTCCTTGTGTCGAATCAATAAATTTAGGTTGAAATACTTCCCTTGAAGACTGTTACGATCCCCTACACTTGTGGGTCATGAGTAGTGTATGATATTGGTAGTTGGAATCAAGAAGAGTAGTCAATTCCAATTTTGTGTTTGGATGTTTACTGTTGAATTTGGGCATCCACGTGGGAATGAGGGAATTCCACCCAATTCCGAAGGGTGCGGCTCTGAATTGCAGAACATATATTTTAGTTATAGTTCAATATCATGGAATTCAGCCGTCAATTCTAGAGTCTAATTCCAAACACAACCAAACAGAAGAATTCAGGAAACTTAATTCCAATTCCCAATTTCTAGCTCGAATACCGACATCCAAATGGAGCCTAGCACTTATATCGAAGAACCGCACATTCTCACGCTTTGCAAAGTCTAGGTTCACCCTTTTGGCCAGTTGATGTTCAAAAAAATCTTGTCAAACCACTATCATCTTATTATATGGACGACTTTATGGCGTGGACCTGGATGAAGACATGGATATTCTCGGTTATATCCACATGCTATGTTGTATGGGACGCACAATTTTGGGAAAATGTGAGTTATGATCAACAATAGGGGATGACGAGACCACATCCATTATGGGGGATATTTTACGCCTATTTGTACCTGCGAAGATCAAAATATTTGTGGGGAGAGCCATGCATGGCTCCTCCCATGTAATCGGTTCAAGCTAATCCGTATATCGTGTACATTGTGCTAATTGGGAATCTTTTGTCAAGGACAGTTTTTTGCTGTTTACATGCGCTCGAGCCGAGAAATTTTGGGAAACTTTGGGTATGGATCTTGTGGTTTTTTTTGAAACATCACCGGGGGGAAAGACTCCCCACATGAATATATTTCAATCAAGGGAATTGTTTTACAGGGGTCAAGCAAAGCATGAGGTTAGGAAGTCACGTCACAGACCGGCGTGTTCCTTTTGGATGGACTCCTTACATCGATTAGTTCAAAGAGTGAGGTCATCAACTACATTTTTTGTCGTGATTAGAGAGGGGAAGTCTACGTTCCTGAAGACCTTTGCATTGCGAGAATCCCAGATCTTCCAAAGTATGATTAAGGCGACCGACGACCAGACCGACGTAGGCAGTCCGACAGGGAGCAGTGAATCCCAAAGAGTAGCAAACAGTGAGAAAGAAGGTAGAATTCCGACTCTTGCCCAGATCGCTTGAGAGGCGGGGCATTGGAAGAACAAGTGGTCCTTGTCTTCAACTGGTTGATCGCAGCGGGGGCAGACAGCCGAGGGGAGGATGGTCTTCTTGTGGAGGTTGAGCCTAGTGTTTAGCCTGTCGAAGTAGAGGAGCCAACCAAAAATCTTGACCTTTTGAGGGACAAATGAGTGCCAAATGATCATGAACTTGTCATCAGAGGCTTGCGATGTCAGGGCTGCATATGCACCCTTAGAGGAAAACCTTGACCCATCCAGAAGGGTTCTCTCGTCCGGCCGCTCGTGAAGTGAAACCTGCAGCAGCAAAGATCTTGTGGTTGAAGAAGCATGTTTCACTGATCGTGCAGGTCAAGCAATCATGGAGCTCTTTATGTTTGAACACCAAAGCTCCTCGTCGATAGATGTCAGGCGAGATAACTCCGATCAAATTTTTTGCTATCGCGGCTTAGTATCTATGGTGGGAAGTGGGAACATAGGCAAGCGGTGCATGGGGAGAAGATGCAGAACCCTGACATATCTGCAATGGTGATCTCTGCTCTTTTGGTTAATTACACGGCAACCTACTCGCCCAAACTGATTGTGAAGAGAGGAGGGTGGGTGAAACCTCCAAGAGACTCAATAAAAATCAACATCGATGTGGGGTTTGATGTTGATACTATCCATGGAAGTACGGGGGTCATTGCACGAAATGGCAATGGTCAATTCATAGCTACATGCAATTACAGGATCAGTTATGTGCATGATGTACTTTCGGTGGAATGCCAAGCGCTAAAGCAAGAGTTTTTGCTAACAGGAAGTCTTAACTGCAATAGGGTGATATTGATTCTTATCAATATGTGGATTCAATCATGAAGGACAATGGTAATTGATTCTTATCAATATGCAGCTGTTGCAATTTTTTGATGACCGATATCATATGATAAAGGACCTAGTAAAGGTGGATTATGAATGTGTGAATAGAGAAGCAAATTTCGTAACTCGATCATGTAGCAGCTTCTCTAGTCCGAATACTTGGATAGATAATCACACCCCCCCCCTTTTGAGGGACAAATGAGTGCCAAATGATCATGAACTTGTCATCAGAGGCTTGCGATGTCAGGGCTGCGTATGCACCCTTAGAGGAAAACCTTGACCCATCCAGAAGGGTTCTCTCGTCCGGCCGCTCGTGAAGTGAAACCTGCAGCAGCAAAGATCTTGTGGTTGAAGAAGCATGTTTCACTGATCGTGCAGGTCAAGCAATCATGGAGCTCTTTATGTTTGAACACCAAAGCTCCTCGTCGATAGATGTCAGGCGAGATAACTCCGATCAAATTTTTTGCTATCGCGGCTTAGTATCTATGGTGGGAAGTGGGAACATAGGCAAGCGGTGCATGGGGAGAAGATGCAGAACCCTGACATATCTGCAATGGTGATCTCTGCTCTTTTGGTTAATTACACGGCAACCTACTCGCCCAAACTGATTGTGAAGAGAGGAGGGTGGGTGAAACCTCCAAGAGACTCAATAAAAATCAACATCGATGTGGGGTTTGATGTTGATACTATCCATGGAAGTACGGGGGTCATTGCACGAAATGGCAATGGTCAATTCATAGCTACATGCAATTACAGGATCAGTTATGTGCATGATGTACTTTCGGTGGAATGCCAAGCGCTAAAGCAAGAGTTTTTGCTAACAGGAAGTCTTAACTGCAATAGGGTGATATTGATTCTTATCAATATGTGGATTCAATCATGAAGGACAATGGTAATTGATTCTTATCAATATGCAGCTGTTGCAATTTTTTGATGACCGATATCATATGATAAAGGACCTAGTAAAGGTGGATTATGAATGTGTGAATAGAGAAGCAAATTTCGTAACTCGATCATGTAGCAGCTTCTCTAGTCCGAATACTTGGATAGATAATCACACCCCCCCCCCCCTTTTGAGGGACAAATGAGTGCCAAATGATCATGAACTTGTCATCAGAGGCTTGCGATGTCAGGGCTGCGTATGCACCCTTAGAGGAAAACCTTGACCCATCCAGAAGGGTTCTCTCGTCCGGCCGCTCGTGAAGTGAAACCTGCAGCAGCAAAGATCTTGTGGTTGAAGAAGCATGTTTCACTGATCGTGCAGGTCAAGCAATCATGGAGCTCTTTATGTTTGAACACCAAAGCTCCTCGTCGATAGATGTCAGGCGAGATAACTCCGATCAAATTTTTTGCTATCGCGGCTTAGTATCTATGGTGGGAAGTGGGAACATAGGCAAGCGGTGCATGGGGAGAAGATGCAGAACCCTGACATATCTGCAATGGTGATCTCTGCTCTTTTGGTTAATTACACGGCAACCTACTCGCCCAAACTGATTGTGAAGAGAGGAGGGTGGGTGAAACCTCCAAGAGACTCAATAAAAATCAACATCGATGTGGGGTTTGATGTTGATACTATCCATGGAAGTATGGGGGTCATTGCACGAAATGGCAATGGTCAATTCATAGCTACATGCAATTACAGGATCAGTTATGTGCATGATGTACTTTCGGTGGAATGCCAAGCGCTAAAGCAAGAGTTTTTGCTAACAGGAAGTCTTAACTGCAATAGGGTGATATTGATTCTTATCAATATGTGGATTCAATCATGAAGGACAATGGTAATTGATTCTTATCAATATGCAGCTGTTGCAATTTTTTGATGACCGATATCATATGATAAAGGACCTAGTAAAGGTGGATTATGAATGTGTGAATAGAGAAGCAAATTTCGTAACTCGATCATGTAGCAGCTTCTCTAGTCCGAATACTTGGATAGATAATCACACCCCCCCCCCCCCCCCCCCCCACCCCCACCCCCCACCCCACACACACACACACATTGTACCTCTGTTAATCAAGGTAGGAACCTTCATTATGAATGAATAAATAAATAAATAAATAAATAAATAAATAAATAGGTATTATGTGGCTAAAAAAGTCCTGGTTCACTGTTAATAGCGCGGACTTTGCAGCCAGGCGAGCAAGAAAAAAAAACGCGGGAAAATGAGGGGGAATCCGTCTCTCCGGGCCTCCATGGGCTGAGCAGTTGGAGCCCAGGTGCCCAATCGCCATCTCAAGCCAGACACCCGCAATATTCAATGTTCAAAATAGAAAAAACTCTACAAACCCGCCGCGTGTTGAGTCGGAAGAAATATCTAACACTTCCTGCCTTCCACGCGTCGGCTCCGTAGCATCGCAGCAACGCTTAATTTTCCATGGCCACCAGCTGCGCGCCACCTTGCCGACTTGCGCCACCATTTCTGTCCACGCAGCGCTGCACACTGCTCCAGCTCAGCAAGCTCACACTCCACAACACGCTCCAGCGATCGATCGGCAGTTCAGCTTCAGCAGCTAGCAATGGACTCGGCCATCGACGGCCGCTGGACCAGCTACCCTTCCTCGTCCGAGCACGGGGCGGCGCACCCGAAGCGCCCCGCCGGGCGCACCAAGTTCAAGGAGATGCGGCACCCGGTGTACCGCGGCGTGCGGCGCCGGGGCAGCGCGGGGCGGTGGGTCTGCGAGGTGCGCGTCCCCGGCAAGCGCGGCGAGCGGCTCTGGCTTGGGACCTACGTCGCCGCCGAGTCCGCCGCGCGCGCGCACGACGCCGCCATGCTCGCCCTCCGCGGCTGCTCCGCCTCGGCCTCCGCACTCGCGGGCCTCAACTTTCCGGACTCCGCCTGGCTGCTCGCCGTGCCTCCGTGTCTCTCCGACCTGGCCGACGTCCGGCGCGCTGCCGTCGAGGCCGTCGCGAGCTTCCTGCGCCGGGAGGCCGTGGACGGCGCCGTCTGTTAGCAAATAAACTAGATGTTCAGTTTAGGTGTCGTTGTTTTGTTGAAGTTTCAGTTTCGTCAGTTTTTATGCCTTAGCAGTTTTGGCTAGGCCCTGGGTTTTAGGAGGACGGATCACCGTGGGCATGTCCCAGGTCGTGGGATGGCATGACCTAGTCCGGGGCGTGGCGATCTCCACGGATCACACGTTTTCCTTGTTGAATAAAAGGAGAGAAACAACAGAAAAGCAGCAACCAGTACGCTGCACCAAAAAATCCTCGTGTGTTCATCCTCTCTCCGTTTTTCCAATCTACTTCCATCGCTGAGAGCTTGTGAGATCGAGTTGTGTTGTAGGTAACACGTGGTATCAGAGCCCTAGGTTGCAATGCCGAAGGGTGGGATGCCGAAGAACACTGGCGATCCTTCTGACCCCAAGACGCTGGCGGAGGTCGCCGCTGAGGAGGAGAAGAAGAAAGGGGAGATGGGGACGCCGCAGTCATCGCGCGCGCTCGCCGTTCCGCGCTCTGGGCGCGACGGGGGCGGCGGATCGAGCACGCAGTGGCCAACCCTGACCCGCACCAACTACAACTCATGGTCTCTTCTCATGCGCGTGATCCTGCAGGTGAGGCATCTGTGGGATGTGATTGAGACAGGGGAAGGAGAGTACGACGACGATCGTTCGGCGATGGAGGCGATCCTCCGGGCGGTGCCCCAGGAGATGATCCCCATGCTCGCCGTCAAGGATACGGCGAAAGAGGCATGGGACGCGATCAAGATGATCCGCGTCGGCGCCGAACGAGTGCGCCAATCCAAGGCCCAGGTGTTGCGCAAGCAGTACGAGTCCATCCGGTTCAAGCCGGGTGAGAGCGTTGATGACTTTGGGCTGCGCCTGCAGGATCTCGTGCAACAGCTCGAGGTTCTGGGCGACCCCGTCGACGACCAGATGGTCATCCTCAAGTTCCTGCGCGTCGTCCCCAAGCAGTACAAGCAGATGGCCCGGTCCATTGAGAGCTTGCTCGACCTCAGCACCATGTCGATCGAGGAGCTCACGGGGCGCCTCAAGGTGTGCGAGGAGCACGACGAGGAGGATGAAGATGACGGCTCGGGCGGCGGCAAGCTGTTGCTCACTGAGGAGCAGTGGCGCGCCCGCATGAGCCAGGGAGGCTCCTCTGCCGGCGGTGGGGGGAGCTCCTCCGGCAAGAAGAACCGGAACAAAGGGCGCGGCCGTGACGGCGCGCGCGACAAGGGCAACGCCGGCGGCGGACCATCTCGCGACGATGAGTGTCGCTACTGCGGCAAGCTGGGACATTGGGCCCGCGACTGCCGCAAGAAGAAGAGGGAGGACGCCCACCTCGTGAAGGACGTGGGCGCCGGTCATTGGCGCACTCCACCTGGCACAGCTGTGTGGTCTGGTACTCTGGTTATCGAACCCGAGCAGACGGCTGAGCACGTGTTCCTCAACGAGGAACGTGCCCGGGTGCGGCTTGGCGACGAGCACGAGCCGGTCGACGTGCCGTGGTACGTTGTCCGCGACCACATCACCGGCGACCGCGCCGTCTTCTCCGACCTCGATGAGCGCATCAAGGGCAGCGTCAGCTTCTGCGACAACTCCATCGTCGACATCCGCGAACGCGGGACGGTGGTGATCACCGTGCGCGGGGACGAGCATCGTGCTCTGACGGACGTCTACTTCATCCCACGTCTGAAGACGAGCATCATCAGCTTAGGACAGCTGGACGAGAACGGCTGCCCCTCCGCAATCCGGGACGGGTTCATGTCGCTGTGGGACCGTAATGATCGTCTCCTCGCAAAGGCGCCACGCTCGCCGAATCGCCTGTACAAGGTGGTTGCCGTGGTCCCCGTCGCCGAGGCTGCCTCCACCGTGTTCTTCCCGTCGTCCGTGCACAATGCCGACAGACTGTCTGAGGTGCCGGCCTACTCTCCGTTGGAATTGGACCTCGGCAGCGAAATGCTCGAGCTCGACATGTCCGGGGAAATTGACTTGGATACGTACTACGCGGGCCTAGCCGAGGGAATGCTTCTGGAGCCGCCGCCAACGCCGTCCTGGGAGAACAGAGAGTGCGGTGACGGCGCACTCTGGAGCTACTCATCTTCCTGTAAAATTTCTCTAGAAAGATCTTCCTGTAAATTTTCTCATTCTTTTTTAAACAACCTTCCTGTGATTCATTCACGGACTCACCTACCGATTGAAACTGCTCTAAGAGTAACTCTAATTGGGACGCCAATAACTGTATTGGACGTGTCCGATAGCATTTGCTTTTGCTTCCAGCCGCGGCGTCAATAGCCTGTTTTCGTCCGGCGCGGCCCAATATTTCGTCCGGCACGTGCCCATGCCCTCCGTGGCGGAAGCCGTTTGGGCACGCCGGACGAAACTTCGCGCGTCGCCGAGACGGGTGGGCCAGCCGTCGAACCACCCCGGTCAACGGCATTCATGACGCCGTAGAGAGCCCTCGTTTAACCTGGCATTCATGACGCTGTAGAGAGCCCTCGTTTAACCTCTCCCACATTGCGGTCTCAATGCGCGCAGTCGCCGCAGCGAGCCGTCATGTCTACTAGGCGAGTAGTTGGCCGGAGTTTAATGGTCGGGAAGCCGGCTATATCATGGCCCCTTCCCTGTTCGTCATCCGCATCCCGCCCCACGCCTTCACCTCCTCAGTAGAACACCATGGATCGGCATCAGATCGACGAGGCTCGCCGCACCGCTGATCAGGCTGCGAACCGACGAATCCGCCTGAACTTGGTGAGGCGTTGCTCGGAGCACCGTGCCGACCAGATTTTGGGCGGCATGCGGGAGGAGAGGCGCTAAGAAGTGGTGAGGCAACGCAGCGTGCGCTTCAACCGCGGCCTCCTCCAGGGGGTGCGCCACAACAACATCCTGTTGGCGGCGCCGCCGCACCGAGCCCCCCCCCCCCCCCCTATCCTATCTGTGAGGATGGTACTCACGGAGGCGGAGGCACGCGAGCTCATCCGCACCAACACGCCAGTGCCGAGGAATTGCCTCCTCCCCGAGGGATGGGTGACAAACAGTATGACCGGCGTCTCGGTGGCGCCTGGCCTCACAGGCCAGGCACAACTCGACTACATCGAGCATATCCTGGCCGACAGACCAGAGGTGCAGGATGACCCCGGTTTGCGCCAGCAGCGCCGTACTGGGACGGGCAGGTGGAGACGGAGTACCTAGGGCGGCTCAACAGCTTCATCCCCGACTCCGACTCCTCGTCTGACGACTCCCTCTCCTTCAACGAGTGGTCGGAGCCAGAGTGGCCACCGCGAGGCATGCAGGTCGCCATCGAGGCGTCGTTGGCACCGCCACCTCCACAAGCAACGGAGGAGGAAGAGCCGGAGTGGCCCGAAATCGAGTGGCCGCCGCAGTACATGCAGCTCGCCATCGAGGCATCATTGGCACTGCCAGAGTCGAGGTTCCCCGACTGTTGCTGCAACAACTGCCGCCGGTCGCCCGTACCAACGCCGGCGAGAACCTTCCCGAACAACGACGGCTCGACCTACCGCCTTTTAGGGTTTAGTTTCTTAGTTTGTATGAATTATGTTAAGTTTGAACAAATTATCTACCGTTTGAATTGAATTTGAATAAAATGTATTTTATTTGAATTTTCAAAAAAATTCTACTGACACCGCGACTGGAGAGCAGGGGCATCAACATGCGCCATCTTATCCAGACGGTGCCAATAATACTCGTGCGGATGCCAATCTAGACATTCTATTGGCGCCGCTACTTAAGCATCATGAACGTCGTTTGAACTTTGAACCATCGATCGACTGAAAACATTAAAAACTGAACCGTCAACCAAACCGATGACAATTTATGTACACGCAAGCTAGCAAAGTTCCGATTAAACCGCACAACAATAAAATGAAGAGGAAAACGACGACATCTGAAGGTGTCACTATTGGTTGAAAAGAAAATGGTGCCAACGGGGGCTCCAGAATGGTTCCAAACCGGTACTATTTGCTCACATGTGCTGACCATAACGGGAAACCTGGTCGAGAAATATCTAGTCCTAGGCTTCGTGGTGGTCCCAGACTGGTACTCTAATTCACAGGTCGTGTGGTTCTAGACCCATCCAGGTTGCCTATTGGTGCAGCTGGGACCCTGAATGTTTCTTCAAATATCAGGTTAAGAAATCCTCGTCTCGACACGATGTGACGCCTCGCTCATTCAGCGGGCCGGGGTTGGGGACGGCGGTGGGTGGATGTGGCGGGGAAGCAGCTGCACTCTCTTACACACGTTATCGCCCTCGCGGCCCCTATGGCCCAGATGCGAATATCTGACAACGGTGCCTTGTTTAGATATTTTGATAGAAAACTAATTCCGACAAAGATGGTCTGCACTCCTAAACAGAGGCAGGCTCGTTCCGGCGAATAGAGAGGGAGTGGGGACGGCTGGATCATACCACGGGGTGCAGGACGTCGGGGCAGGCACGGTGGCGTCCGAGGTGCTCTGCTCCTCGCCGGATTGCTTGCCGGAGTTGGCAATGGCGACGGGTGGCCTCGGGCGTGGACGTTGTCATCGACCTGAGGGCATAAAAATCACCAAAAGGTGTTAGAAAGATGCGCACGGCGAAAAGAAGAAGGGGAGGGATGTAGGGGTGGCGCGGGGTTGCCGAGGGTCACCGGAAAAGGTGGTCTTCGCCGGCGGCAGTGGCGGCACGGCGAGCACGAGCACGGGCGGCCTGGGGGCAGCTTTGGGGACATCAGGACACTTGTCCAAATCGACTGGGCAGCTGCCCCAAGCCATTGCCCCCAAACTTTAAAAAAAATTAATCACTCAAATATACATTTCAACATTTATTTAAATTTCTTGCTTTTACAAGGGATTTGAACGAAATTTGAAGTAATTCTCTCCATCCGAGGAAAGGTTAAGAAACGGCTTAATCCGCACCACTTGAGTGAGGCTCGGTGTGTGCTCCGGATCGTCGTAGGTAAGATTTGCATTATTTCCAGTTCCGAAAAAATTCTTTGGTTTGCTCACTGAGGTTAATATGAAGCATACCACATCGATCTGTCCACGCTGATCATTTGCTCCATGCGGCATTTTCGGTACCTATAGAGAATCGTGATATAGATGACGTTCTCAGTGTGGAGACGATGACATATGTCACTAACACTCTACGAACACATGTCTGTTTTGTGTCTTTTACCCTCTTTATTAAACTGATTCTGGATAAAATTTTCCTCTTATTTCACTTTCAGTCGGAGGGATCATGTCCATGAGTTTTTTATGTTCACATGTATATACCTATCGGCCGAGAAGTCAAATTCCAGCCCCTTATCTCACGTGATGGGCCTTCTGTCTTTTTATTTTCTTATTTCAGTTCATCATTCTAATGGTACAGATGTGACCTTTCTCTCTGGTTTCATGGCGAGCATTGGTCTTTGTTGGACATACCAAAATCCGAGATCAAATTCTGAGTTATTTGTACCTTTTCAAGTCAACCATTTAATTAGAGTGGAATTATAATTTGTCGACACAGGAGAAATGAAGGAAATGGAGCAAGCGTGATTTTGTGTTAATTTTGGATTCTCACTTTCTATACATTTGCTTTTAAATTTTCTGCTACATTGTACTGGCCGTACAAATTGCAGTATTATTGCAGGTTGATGGGTTGTGTCGAGGGTTTTCGAGATAGATGCCACCTTGTAGTTTGTATGGAGGGCAAGGAGCCATTGGA
>QRDG01002373.1:0-32742 GCA_012064385.1 Puccinellia tenuiflora
CGCCTAGAGGGGGGGGGGGGGTGAATAGGCGATTAAACTTTTTCTATTTAGGGGCTTGATAATTGCGGAATAAACTAATATGTGTTTTAAATTAACCAGCCAACAACCTAAAATACTAGGGTTACCTATGCGCACCAACACTTATTCTAAGCCAATTCAAGCAACAAGGAGATAGCAAGATATGAACTTCAAGCACGAAGGCTATCACAATGTAAATTGCATAAGTAAAGGCTCGGGTATAGAGATAACCGAGGCACGCGGAGACGAGGATGTATTCCCGAGTTCCTCCTTGTTAAGGGAAGTACGTCTCGTTGGAGGGGTGTGAGCTCGCCACAAGAGGCCTACTCAGATGCCACAAAGGCCTCACCCTATTCTCCGATGAACCTCACCCAAGGGATTGGTTCACCTTCCACTATCGGAATCCTTCGAGGCGGATTCCGGAGCCCTTTACAACTCCTTGGGGCACACACCACAACTCAATTGGGGGCCTCCCAAACGTGCCGAAGCTTCACAACTCGAAGTCTTCGCGGCACCTCCAAACGTCTAGGGTACACAATGCACCCAAGAGGCACAAAGCTCTTGGGAACACAATGCACCCAAGAGTAACAAGCTTCTCAACGTCGATCTTCCCGTATCACCGTAGGGAGAGCAACCCGATGCAACTAATGCAAGAGGCAAGAACACACAAAGTGGTCAGTCCTTCACTCTCAAATTCCAACCAAGCAACAAATGCTTTGGGGGGAATAAGAGAGGAAGAACAAAGGGGATGAACACAAAGCAACCCTAAATCTAGATCCACTAGGTTCCCCTCACTTAGAGGAGAATTTGATTGGTGGAATGGTAGATCTAGATCTCCTCTCTTGTTTCTCTTAAGATGGGCAAGAATCATTGGAGGGAAGTGGAGGAATCAAGCTCTCAAAGATGTGCAAAAATGGAGGAGAGAGAGAGAAAAAGGTTCACCAAGATCCTTAGAACCGTTGGGGAAGAAAGCACATTTAAATAGGTGCCCTGGGAAATCTAGCCGTTGGGCTCAGATTCCCGCAGGACCGGTAGTACCGGCCCAAGGGGCGGTACTACCGCCCCATGTAAAAATAGCCCCAACGGCTCTCTTCAGAGACGAAATCCCGCAGGACCGGTAGTACCGGCCCAGGGGCGGTACTTCCGGCCCACCCAGAAAAAGCCTACCAACCGCTAGAGAGAAAACCCGTGAGGCCGGTAGTTCTGCTGGAAGTGCCGGTACTTCCAGTTTAGCGGTAGTACCGGTGTCACATCCGGTGCAACTTCCGAAAAGAACAGAAGCACATTTTTGAAGTCTCAGTGCTGATCATGTTTGCTCGTGGAAGAGGTTATGTCCGTGTTTTGTACTATACAGCTCTTTATGTCCTTTGCAAAATTGTAACTGTCACCTAATTTGACATTACTTTATCATCACATGATAAAACTCATTATTATATAATGTATATAATATGTTTGGTTATACAGTGAGATGCTTGTGTCCCTTCATGCCTACATGACGTATGATCAGTCAATGGACTTTCTCATAGCATATGCATCCGGAACTCACTCAATCTTGAAACAACTTTCTCAAACCAAAATATTATATCTTATTTTAATCCTTGAATTAATCATATACTCCTATATGTCGCAGACTCAACAAATCAACAGTGAAACTTGTCACTTTGATATCTCTGATCATGCTTTCGCTGCGCTGCTCTGACTTTAAGAGATCTCCAATTTAGTTTGGCTTTATGACTTCAACCAAGTATACCATTTTCTAAATTCATCTCAATTTCATGAAAAATGACTCCTCATTTAACATGTTCTTACAATTAAGAACTTGGGTCACATATCGTCAAATACAAACACATGGTTCTTATATGTTCAGACCTATGAACAATTCATAGTGAATTCTAACATATCCTCCAACCATCAATTTCGTACTGAGTTCTCAACTCAATGCTTCACCTATTTCTTACAAGGAGATGAACCATTCTTCTCTTGTTTTACTTTGAACTCCTTCAAAATTTGTTTAGGTTAAAACATCCTGACCTTAATGTTTATCAAACTTATCTATCCACCATAGATACATCCATCTACATGAATATTTGACGTTCAAACTAACTTCACAAGTTATGCATCGGTCCATGACAATGTTTACATCATTCACGAAATCTCCATTTCATTCAAACACAATGTTGTAAACTCCCACTCAAATATACACCATACACATATTAAATTGTGAAACCATATTGGCTCCCACTCAGAAATATGTTATCTTTATATTTGACCATGATTAACTAGTTCCCACTCAAACATATGTCACCACATATTTTGATTATGGAAATTAGTTTCTGCTCTAACTTAATATATGTCACCACATATGTTAATTAGATCCCACTCAGTTTCTTATGCACTTTCTCGATACTTTGGACTTTCCAAAATTCTTATTTAACTGTTAAAATCGAGAACTCATATACGAAACGCCAGTACCTTGCTAGCTTTAAGTTTTATTTATTCTATACAAACTCTTTGCAAAATAAATATGTGAAAACATCATTTTCACAAAATCAAGTAACAATTACTTTGTGATTTAAACTTAACATAGAATGACTCTTAGTCACTTTCGTATTTTAAAGTCTCTATTTCTTCTTTTGTAGTTTTTGTAGGTATGTCTTGTTTCTCAAACATGACAAGTAAATCATGAATATTATTTGCAACTTTGACAAATTTCATATTCTTGAATCCTACTTCTCTTTAGACAAGCTAAACCGAAAATCCAATGATCACCATCATCAAACTCTTTATGTGTCAAATTTTAACCAACATAGCACTTTACATGTGCCACTTGATACATAAACATACGAGGTTTTAGCTTTCTCAATTTATTCCAACAATTCTTTTATCCATGAAACCATTTCACGATAAAACCACTAAAATACATAACACAACCAAACACATTGGTTTGTCCCTTTTAGTCTCACATTGTGGAATCTCTATTCATAATCTCATATGAACATACTACAAAACTCCATTTGCTATGGCTTCTAATTATCTCATAATTATTGAAACCACTATTTCACATAACTCATATGCGAAATGCAAATCATTAAATAGATCCTTTATTTAAAAACAGAGTGTTATCAAAAATAAATCTAAATGATACAAATAAACCCTTATTTCTAAATCCCATTTTTATGACCACATAATATCAAATATAATGTGACTACAATACTTTAGGTTTGTCAAAACACTTTTGAATAATCTCTAAATATTGTAATTTGTGATAACACTTGTCACAAGTCTTCATACTAAACCATAACTCAAATATTTTGTCTCTTTTGATCATATCGAAAAGACTCAATTATCTTGTTAAATTAATATCCTTTACTTATATATGGTCTTATCATGACTTGAATAAATACACCTATTTACTCATTCACGATGAAGAACATAAAATAATGATGTAACTTATTCACTAAAAAATACAACCAACACTTGTGTTTATTTTCAGCTACTCATGGCATTTTCAGAAAATGGCATTTTTAATCATACTACTTGGTGATGCGCATCAGAATACTCACCAAAATCATTATCAAGTATTGGATATTTTAGCATGTTTCATTTTATAAGTGTTTAACTAATTATCGTTTAAATCTAACAAAGGACAATAATCTCATAATCGAAACGTGATCACTAAAGAAGGATTACTCATGAAAATAGAACAACCACTTGTCTTTAACATGAATGACCGTCTCATAAACCGAGACACACTAATTTAAGATCACACTTAATTCGATTACAAAACTCATTCAAATCCTCTAATTTAAAACGACAAATTTAGAAGTGAAATGTCGCCAGCAACAACTGCTTGATTGCCATCTTGCCGCGAAACCCACTCAGTCCCTCCATGCACTTCTCAAACGGCGGGCCCTATTTTCACAAAACAGCACAAGTATCAAATACTTAGCTCACCACAAGTGTAAATGGGACATTTAAACATTTATAACTAGTATATCAGAATATACCTTCTGCATTGACTACTTCTCCTGCTATGGGTTCCACTTTGACATGACGCAGCCGGGAAATAAACTCACAGAAAGTGATCGAATCCCTTCCCATGACATAGTCCCTGACATAATTCTTATAGCTGGGGGGAAGCGAGCGCAGCACCCCATCTATTGCCATCTCGTCAGTCATCTCATGGTTCCAAACATCCACCAAAGTAAAATACAACATGTGCATCTTTCTCAGGTGTTGTTCCAAGCAAGTGTTTTCTTCCATCTTAGTTGAAAGAAATTCATCCAAGCATTCAAACCTTGCAACTCTAACTTGTGCTATGAACCTTCTTTTCAGCTCATCGACAATCTCCATTGCGCTCAAGTTTCCAAATTGTCTACCAAGGTTAGAATCCATGAAGGTGCACATCAACCACTCGACTTTCAAGTAGGTGGTCTTTTGTTCGTACCACTCCATGTACTCCTCATAGTTTGCAGAAACATCAGGGCATTCTTCTAAAGGTTCATCTATCACGTAGAGCTCACTATTGGTGTGTAGGACTTCTCTCAGACGCATGTACCACTCAGCAAAGTTTGACCCATCGAGATGCAGCTCCTCAGCAAGAAACATACTACTGTAGTCGGCCATGATCTACAAGGATTTTGCAAAGACATCTTTAGGACACTTGTTTATGATAATTTTAGTTCAACTTAATCAAATTACTATATGAACTCCACTAAACTCAACATCTCTCTGGTTGTTTAGTAACACACGATCCAAATCCACTACACCACAACCGATCATCACGTGAGATGATGTAGCTTCAATGGTGAACAACTCAGTGTTGATCATATCATTCATATGACTCATGTTTAACCTTTCGGTTCCGTGTTCCCGAGGCCATGTCTGTACATGCTAGGCTCGTCAAGACAACCGTAGTATTCATGCATGTGTAAACTGGCTTACACCCGTTGTATGTGAACGTTGAATCTATCACACCCGATCATCACGTGATGCTTCGAAACGACGAACTTTCGCAACGGTGCATACTAGGGGAGAACACTTAATTATCTTGGTATTAACGTGAGAGATCACCTTATCATGCTACCGTCGCGAATCTAAGCATAACAATAAGGTGCATAAAAGGATTAACATCACATGCAATTCAAAAATTGTGATATGATATGGCCTTTCTTCTTATGCTTTTGATCTCCATCTCCAAAGCACCGGCAAGATCTCCATCTCCGGCATGATCTCCATCATCGTGGTGCCATCACCATGGTTGTACACCAACTATTGCAACTACAACTAATGCTACTCTTAGCAATAAAGTAAAGCAATTACATGGTGATTCAATGACTCGCAGGTCACATAAAATAATAGACAAGCATATGGCTCCTGCCGGTTGCCGTACTCGTCGAATGCAAGTCGCGAAATATTACAAACATGATCATTGCATACATTATCACAAATCACATATTGGCCATATCACATCACTTGACCCCCTCTGCAAAAACAAGTTAGACGTCCTCTACTTTGTTTATGCAATTTTTACGTGGCTTGGGTCAACAAGATAGAACCGTTCTAATCTACGCAAAACCACAACGGTGATATAATAGTTGCTTATTTACTCATCCTTTTGAAAGGCCTTCCATTGAAAATTGCACCCTCACTAAAGCAAGAGAAACAGACACCCGCTAGCCACTTATGCAAAACAAGTTGCATGTCAGTCGTGGAACCGGTCTCTCGTGCGTGGACGAGTAAGGTTGGTCCGGGCCGCTTCAATCTCACAATACCGCAAAGATGCAAAGTGCACACTAGAAGGTAGCAACATAAAATATCAACGCCCACAACTCCTTGTGTTCTAATCGCACCAACATCTACGAATAGATCTAGGCTCTGATACCACTGAAGGGGTCGCAGCATAGAAAACAAAAAAAAAATTCCTACGCGGCAAGCGGAATAAACCCCAAGGATCTAGATCTACTAGATGAAGATAGCGAAGGTGAGATCCAATCTCTTACCCTTGAAGATCAACAAACGCGTTTTGTCGGTGCAGGGGTTGGCTAGTCGATCCCCGCAACTAGACTCGTCTAGTCGCGAGGAGATGTATTATCCTCGAGATCCAATCCGGTGAAGTGCAGCAACGGGCAGCACCTCCGCGGTGTCCACACGTACGGCTCGATGAAGACGTCAACTCCTTGATCCCGCAAGCGAGAGGACATGGCCTTGATGATCTCAGCAGCACGACGGTAGTGCCGGTGTCGATGACGATCTCCACTTGCGAGGCTTCGCCAAACCAAGCGAGAGGAGAGGGAGAGGAGGAGGTGGCGCAGCCCCCTAGGGCTAGGGTGGTGCGGCAGCTCTTGGTGGAGGTGGTGGTGCGCGGCAGCCCTCCGGGGAAGGGGTGGCGCGGCTAGGGTTTAGGGTGGAGAGAGGGGTGCGGCTAGGGATCTTGGGAGGCAGCACAAGGGGGTGTGCCGCACCCCTCCCCTCCCCACCTTATATAGGTGGCCAGCCGGCTAGGGTTAGGGCAAGGGGCCGGCCGGCCCTTGCTTGCCCCCCAAGTTGGAGTCCAACTAGGACTCCTCCTTGGGCCTCCCTTTCCTAAAGGGAATAAGGGCCCAACTCCTAGTCCAACTAGGAGTGGGATTCCCCCCTCCTTTCCCTAGCCGCATTGGCCCATGTGGGCTTAGGTGGTGCGGCACACCATGTGGTGGCTGCACCCCTATGGTCCATGTGGGCCTCCATACAATATGTGGGTCCCACTTCTAGAACCTTCTAGAACATTCCGGAACCTTCCGGTACCCTATAAATAATTTCCGGAACTTTTCCGAAACCTCCGGAAACAACTTTCCATATATGAATCTTATTCTCCGGACTCCTCCGGAACTCCTCGTCACGTCCGGGATCCCATCCGAGACTCCGAATCACCATTCATTCGATTCATCATTTAATTCATCGCAAAACCTAAATTCATCAGAACGTTAAGTGTGTGACCCTACGGGTTCGGGAATGCATAGACATGCTCATATCAATCATTAATAGCGGGACCGGGATGCGCATATTAATTCCTATACACTCAACGAAAACCTTTTCTCGATTGAACCACGATGCCGGAGATTCAATTAATCTCATATACAATTCCCTTTGTCTCATGATATTTTACTTGCCCGAGATATAATCGTTGACATCCCCATGTCTAGTTTAATCTCGTTACCGGCAAGTTCTATTTACTCGTCCATAATATAGGATCCTCGTGATTACAACCTAATCACATGTCTGCAGACTTTTGATGCTATATTACCGAGAAGGCCTGGAGCTATCTTCTCCGTCACATGGAGGGACAAATCCCAATCTCGATTCATATCACCCAACAACCCACCATCGGAGATACCTGAAAGCCACCTTTATAATCACCCAGTTACGAAGTGACGTTTGATGTCCACAAAGTATTCCTCCAGTGAATGGGAGTGATATAATCTCATGGTCTAAGGAAATTATATTTGGCATATTAAAAGTGTTGACAACAAAACTTTTGTGACACGATTAATTGCAACTCTTTATTGTTTGGGTCATGTCCATCACACCATTACTCCTAATGATATGACTCCGTTATCAAGTGACTATAACAAGTCCATAGTTAGGAAACTCTAACTATCTCTTGATCAACGAACTAGTCCTGTAGAGCCTCACTAGGGACCCCTGGTGTTTATATTCCACACATGTATTATGTTTCCATTTAATACAATTATAGCATGGATAATAAACTATTATCATAAACGTGAATATGCTTAATAAAACATTTTATTATTGCCTCTAGGGCATATTCCCAACACATGCCCCTTTTGTTCCTGGGCACGAGTGACAGAAACGTCTAAGGGCGAGGGTGTGATGTTGCTACTAAGGGTAAAACAGCGGTGTTAATGTCTATTTTGATATTAGTATTGCTTACTTCATGCACTTTACTTAATGCAATTGTCTGTTGCTTGCAACTTAATACCGTTGGGTGACAGGCTGGATAGCGATCCCACGGTGGACTTTTTAGACAAAGACGTAGTTGGACTCAACGGTCTTTGTTCCTTGTCGTGATGCCTCCATAAATATTATCATGTTCTTTTTGTCATAGCTAAATTGGGTTTGTGTCATGATCTTGTCAATTGCCTAGTTGTAATTCATTCACCCATCACATGCATATATTTACTTGAGAGACTCCATTAGTGAACCCATGGCCCCCGGTCCATCTTTTTACATCGTTTACAACCTCATTTACTTTTTTTAATTATCATTACTCCTCTGGTCACTTTTCATATTTTATCTATTGCATCATACAATTAACCGCTTTCTTTTCTGCGAGACCGGAAAGATTGACAACCTTTCCGCCGTTGGGGGCAAAGTATTTTGGTTGAGTGTGTGTAGGTCCACATCTGTTGAAGGTCAAGCACCAGAGATCTTCAACATTCACCTCGTTGTTAATTTCAAAGTCCTACTGTTTCGATAAACCTCGGTTCGTTAAACGAGGGAAAACTGCTACTAGCTGCAATTCCGCCTTCGCTTGGGGCACCACCCAACTTATTTTAATACAACAGTAGGGGTGGAGAGTGCCATGACTACCCCTGGTTCAGCATCACGGCGAGAGAGAGCGTCTGCGATGATGTACTGTTTCCCGGGCTTGAATTCAACTCGGAAATCAAACCCAAGTAGCTTGCTGACCCAATGATGTTGCGGTATCGTGGACAAACGTTGATCAAGCAAAATCTTCAAGCTGTAATGGTATGTGGGTACCACAAATGTGCGCCCCCATAGGTATGGTCTCCAATGCCGGACTGCATACACAAGGCCAATGAGCTCCCTCTCATAGGCTGCTAGCTTGGCATGCTAGGGCGCTATAGGTTTTCTGAAAAATGCTAGTGGCCCGGCACCTTGATGCAGAACAGCTCGGAATCCGCTGCCAGGCGCGTCACATTCGACCACAAAGTCAAGGCTGAAGTCAGGGAGGTGTAGCACAGGGGCTGTGGTGAGGACGGTCTTCAAGGATGTAGAGGTGGTGTCTACCTTTGTTGTCCATGCAAATGCCCCTTTCCGCAGTAGCTTGGTGAGGGGTGTAGCAATGATGCCAAAATTTGCGAATAAACTTTCGGTAGTAGCCAGCTAGTCCCAAGAATCCGCGTACAGCACGTACAGACTTGGGTGCGGGCCAATCCGCTACAGCCTACACCTTTTGCTGATCCATAGTAACACCCTTAGCTGAAATCACGTGCCCAAGATAGGCGACGGTGGTCATGCCGAAGGAGCACTTGGAGCGCTTGGCGAAGGAGCACTTGGAGCGCTTGGCGAAGAGGTGGTGTTGACGCAGTGTGTGGAGGACAGCACGAACATGTCGAAGGTGGTGTGACCATGAGGAGCTGTATATGAGTATGTCGTCAAAGAAAACGAGGAAAAACTGTCGCAGGTACCAGTGCAACACATCGTTCATGAGAGCCTCAAATGTTGCTGGAGCGTTTGTGAGACCGAAGGGCATCACGACAAACTAAAAAAGGCCTTGATGTGTGCGGAATGTTGTTTTCTCAATGTCTGGCGGATGCATCAACTCCTGGTGATAGCCAGACCGCAAGTCGAGCTTGCTGAAGAATTTGGCACCATGCAGTTCGTCGAGGAGTTCATCCACCACCGGGATGGGGAACTTGTCTTTGATGGTGTTGTCGTTGAGGGCGCGGAAGTTGATAACCCACAAGTGTAGAGGATCGTGTGTAGCCTTTTCGATAAATAAGAGTGTCGAACCCAACGAGGAGCTAAAGGTAGGATTAATATTCTCTCAAGTTCTATCAACCATTGACACAACTCTACGCACACCAAACGTTTGCTCTATCTAGGAAATAAAACTATAGGAATAAAACGGGTATGAAAGGATGGTTTTGCAATATAATAAAGAACAAGAAGATAAAAGTTAGTTGCTGCAGCAATAAATTATACTAAAATACCATAAATAACAGAACCATGAGTGTGGAAAAGTGGTGGAAGGCGTGGCGGAATTGTTCATAATTAATTAGTGAAGTTATTCGGTTCATCGTCTTCGATGCAGTTTTCTATGTGAGAGAGGCAAAGCATACACGTTCTCAACTACTTGTGATTATGTGTACTATATGATTAGAACATTAGCAAGAATCCGCAACTACTAACATTTATTAAGGTAAAAACCCAACCATAGCATTAAGCTCATAAGGTCCTTTTTATCCCATACAATGTCAAAAACCGGGATGGGCTTAGGTTTCTGTCACTCCGGCAGCCCTACCTCCCGGCCTCCTTCACGTACTACAAACCCTATGATGTGATCCATGCGCGCATAAAATATATAATGGGCACCATAGGACTGTACCATATCGACATACAACTCGAATCAACCAAACATATTCAATAATTCAACCATATCACAAAAAGAACTACACAAACATGACATAGATCATTGGATAATACTTTATAGCATCAAAAACCATGTTTACATAGAGGGGTACAGAGGTTTGTGGGAGAGTGGACCGCTGTAGATGCATGGAGATGGCGATGGAGATGGCGGCGCGGGCAGCCGGCGACGACGGCGGCGCGTGGCGGCGGCCGGCCGGCCAAGGGGGAGCGCCTCCCCCTAACACCTTTCCTCCATTACTTCTTGGTGTTGTAGAGGAGCCCTCCACCTTGTAGATGAGGGCCAAGGGGGAGGCAAATTCGTGGCTTTTGGTGGCTGCCCCCAAAACTAGGGTTTCCTCTCTTTATATAGGTGGAGGCAATGCTTCCCAGCCCTCCGATGGATGGCCCCTTGATCCAATGGCTCTTGAGCACCTCTAGAACCTAAATAGGGACCCCTCATATCCTTAATGAGGTCCCAAAGTCGTGACTTGGTCGAATCCTCCAAGTTTGGTAAGAGTTGGAGTCAATCACGTCACCAACTTTCGGAATCCCGTAATAAGATATTTGGCCTTCAGTAAAACGGGGATTTCCAGAGCTACGGACCTCTGATTGGGCTGTTCTTGGGCTTAAATGAAAGGTATGGAGATTTCCCACAACGTTGAGGGAAAATTGATTTTCAATTGACGTCGTATTCTAGTCTAAAACTGTCAATCTCTGAAATCTGTGAGGAGGACAGATTTTAGGAAAGTCAGAGTCCACCTCCAACAAGGCTCCTTTTGCGTTTTTGCCAATTTCCAAGTGATTCCTACACATCAAAGTGTAAAACAAGAACATTGTGCAATTTTGCAACTATTAATAGGTTAGTCAAAATAAATCATAAACTTTGTATGAAAACAAGTGTCAAAGGTATAAAAGTGGCATGAAACAATAAAAAATTATACATACGTCTGACACGTATCAGAAGTCAATGCAGAAACACGAACCACCATCCTTCTTTGGAACAAGGATGATGGGCGATGAGAAGGAGGACTCGCCCTTGCGTATGATGCTTTGGCGTAGCATGTCATCGCACTGTCTTTCC
The DNA here is from genome assembly GCA_012064385.1 of Puccinellia tenuiflora. Classification (NCBI taxonomy): domain Eukaryota; kingdom Viridiplantae; phylum Streptophyta; class Magnoliopsida; order Poales; family Poaceae; genus Puccinellia; species Puccinellia tenuiflora. The sequence goes on from QRDG01002373.1 coordinate 11,477, forward strand.
AACTCATCCTTTTGCAGATGCACGTACCGGAAGGGCGTACAGACACAGTGTACGTCCCGGGTAGGAGGCGAATGTGGTGGCTGCGCTCATGCTCAGGTTTGATGGTAGATATTGATAAGTTGAGTGGTGCCCCAAGCGAAGGCGGAATTGTAGCTAGTAGCAGTTTTCCCTCGTTTAACGAACCGAAGTTTATCGAACCAGTAGGACTTTGAAATCAACAACAAGGTGAATGTTAAAGATCTCTGGCGCTTGACCTTCAACAGACGTGGACCTGCACACACTCAACCAAAATACTTTGCCCCCAACGGCGGAAAGGTTGTCAATCTTTCCGGTCTCGCAGAAAACAAAGCGGTTAATTGTATGATGAAATAGATAAAATATGAAAAGTGACCAGAGGAGTAATGATGATTAAAAGCAAGTAAATGAGATTGTAAACAATGTAAAAAGACGGACCGGGGGCCATGGGTTTACTAGTGGAGTCTCTCAAGTAAATAAAATATGCATGTGATGGGTTAACGAATTACAGCTAGGCAATTGACAAGATCATAACACAAACCTAATTTAGCTATGACAAAAAGGACATGATAATATTTATGGAGGCATCACGACAAGGAACAAAGACCGTTGAGTCCAACTGCGTCTTTGTCTAAAAAGTCCACCGTGGGATCGCTATCCAGCCTGTCACCCAATGGTAGCAAGCAACAGACAATTGCATTAAGTAAAGTGCATGAAGTAAGCAATACTAATATCAAAAGAGACATTAACACCGTTGTTTTACCCTTAGTAGTAACAGCACACACTCGCCCTTAGACGTTTCTGTCACTCGTGCCCAGGAACAAAAGGGGGCATGAACCCACTATCTAGCATAAATACCCTCTCTTGGAGATACACACAATCACTTGGCCAAAGTAACTACGCACATCAGAGAGCATGCAAGAACATAAATTACTCATATAAGAATCATGCACAACTTGAACATAACTTCATAATCCATCGGATCCCAGCAAACACATCACATAGCATTACAATAATCGATCTTGATCATGTTAGGCAGCTCACAAGATCATAAGACATGAAGCACAAGAGAGAGACTACCAACTAGCTACTGCCATGGACCCGTAGTCCAAGGTGCGACTACTAACAAATCATCCCAGAGGAAACCATGACGACGAAGAGCCCTCCGGGATCGATCTCCCCTTCGGCAGAGTGCCGGGATCAGCTTCAGATTGGACCCCGGACTAGGGTTTTCGGTGACGGCGCGTCGGGGTCGAGTTTCTGGAAAATAATCGCCGCCCTGACGTTTTTAGGTTAAAAGGGATTTTATGGGCGTCGGAGGGGGCCGAGAGGACGCCCCAGGAGCAGGGGCAGGTCCCACCCGCGCGTCCAGGTGGGGCCGCGGCAGCAGGCCGCCCCTGCCCTGTGGGTGGCCCCCCAGGTTGCCCTTTGGTCCACAGGTGTCTTCCGTCGCATAAAAAATCTCCTTAAATTTTCAGCGCAATCCGACGATATTTCCTGTGGTGGACTTTCTGATATACAAAAACAGCAAAAACAGGAAACTGGCACTAGGCATCTTGTCAATAGGTTAGTCCGACAAAATGCATAAAAATGATTAATATGACAGTAAAAACATGTGACAATATCACAAAACTAGCATGGATCACTAAAAAATTATAGATACGTTTGAGACGTATCAGCATCCCTAAGCTTAACTCCTACTCGTCCTCGAGTAGGTAAGTGATAACAAATATTTTTTTATGAGACATGCAACCAACACAATCTTGATCAAGATAGTGATGCAAATCAAAGGATGTGAATGAAGAGATACGAAACAATTGTCTATAATTGATAGCAAGAAAGCAATGAATAAATAAGTTGAATCATCCAAGCAAAACCTTTCATAAATAGTATGTCAAAGACATGAAAACAATGTGATCAACATATTTGACTAATTCACAAGGATAATAATTACATGACAAAAGTGTTTGAGAATCAACACAAAGGAAGATGTAAGCATTAGCAAAGAGCTTCAACTTCCAACGGCTTATCTTATAGATAAAGTCAATATAAAGATTCATGTTTAATCTTGATAATGTAATATGCTCAACGATACCCAGGGTCAATGCTAGATGTTTGCTTTTGTGGAGATAGAAGGAAAAAGGGAAAAACTGACTCAACATTAAAAGTAAGAGAAAGACCCTTCGCAGAGGGAAGCATGGATTAGTCATGTGCTAGAGATTTTTGGTTTTTGAAACAGAAGTAAAATGATTTTGAGGTGTGCATGCTTTCGTCAACGACTTCACAACAGAGAAACTATCTAGTCCCTCATGACAAGCAAGGTTTTTAGACTTGTGAGAGCAGCTGGTTCTTAGAAAAGCGAGTACGCTCTTCTTTCTCCTTGGTTTCACCACTTGACAATGTTTGGGCTGATTTCTCAGATTTGCATTGCACGGAGGAGAATTGTGAGTTATATTTATATTTTGCTTAAGCTGCTCTCGGGTTGATTCAAGTGAAGATGTAATACATCAACACCGGGTGAAAGGGGGGAAATTACCTCGCTTGTCACAAGTTATTTCTAGCTCTCTACTGCTCCCTCATGAGCTTAAAAACAGAGGCACAAAGAAGAAGTATTTTGAATTTTTAAAGGTAGCACATGACAAATTTACTTGGAATGGTAGGAAATACCATGCATAGGTACATATGGTGGACTCAGCTGGCAAGAAAGTTTGGCTTTGGGGATTGGATGCACGAGTGAACCATACACTCAGTATGAATATTTAGACTTAGCAAAAAAGGTGTTTGAAGCAAACATCTAACAATAACCGATAACAGAACAACATAAGACATTTACCGGTCATAACCATAAAAACTCTACACCGTCTCCCTTGTTGACCAAACAATTCTTTTGATGGAAAGATTAGCACTATGAATTAACAACTGTGAAAAACCACACAATTTCAAGCTTTCAGCCATATTTCTTTACTAATCAATTCCACTCAAATAACCAGCCAGTTTAAGCATTCAACTTAACATCTCAAAACAATTGAGAAGCATCAAGTATCCACACCATGATCTACAAAACTATGCAGGCTTTTCATTTTATTCTATCATCACACAAATAGCATTTTGTCGCATTGACAATTCAAGCAATTTTTCAACAACAACTCTCCAACAAGTATAAGTGAAGAACAAGAGAGTTTAACTTAACAACTAGTAGCTCTAAACAAGATAAAAGCTAAAAGCGAGAGCTTACTAGAAAACAGACAGTAGCTAAGAATACTCAAAAAGATATAAGCGAAGCAAAGGAGTATTCAAACGAAAAAGCGGAGCATGTCTCTCTCCCACACAAATAAAGCTAGGATCCAACAAAGATATGACTAGCAAACAAACAAACAAAACTGGAAGTAAAAAGACGCTCCAAGCATAGCACATAATATGTAAAGTGATAAAAACGAAGTTCAACGAAGACGACCTTATGATAGTCGATGAAGATGAGGGGATGCCTTGGGCATCCCCAAGCTTTGACTTTTGATAGTTCTTGATATTGAGAGGGGGTGCCATGGAGGCATCCCCAAGCTTGAGCTCTGATCCATCCTCGATTTCTTCATATTCCTCTCCTTTGAAACTTAAAAACTCCCTTCACACAAAACTTCTCATAATTTGATTACAGGTTAGTGCTCATAAATTAAAATGCACATGTGTTCAACTCATGACAAATTGCAAACCAATTTCATTAAACATTAGCTACTATTTACTAAGCCTAAATGTGGCACTCTACCCCTAGAGTATCACATATGACGATGGTAAAGAGACAAATGCAAAATAAAAGCAGAATCTGTCAAAATCTGAACAGTCTGTAAAGATTGAATTTTTCGAGGCACTTCTACAGCTCAAATCAAAAAACTTAAAACTAACGAAAGATATATAAAAGAATCAGGCTTGCTGTAAAAAATTATCAAAAAAAGATAAAATTCTGGCGATTTTAGGATTTTCGTGCAACTGGCGCACAGAATCTGTTTTTGGACAGCAACACAATACCTCGCACTTTCAATGCATTAGAGGCTAAAATTGGCACAAAAAAACAAAAGAAAAAGATACAATGAAGTTGCTACAAAGGTAATAACTTCATGACTCAAGAAAAGCAAAAAGCAAACTGAAAATAAAAGATGGGTTGCCTCCCAACAAGCGCTTTTCTTTAACGCCTTTTAGCTAGGCCCAGTAATTTCAATGATGCTCACATAAGAATAAGTATTGAAATGCAAGGGAGAGCATCATTAAAAAGTATAAAACACTTTTAAGTCTAACCCACTTCCTATGCATAGGCATCTTGTAAGAAGATAAATCAATTAAGCACAAAGTATTGAGCATAGGAAGGTAAAATAAGAGCAACTTCACAACTTTTAGCATAAAGAGAGGCGTTTTAGTAACATGAGAACTCCGACAACCATATTTTACTCTCTCATAATAATTTTCAATAGAATCATGAATAAACTCAACAATATAATTATCACTTAAAACAGGCTTTTCATGATCTACAAGCACATAATTTCGGTCCATCTCAAAAATAGTGGATTAAACCCACTTTCAATAGCATTATAATTTTTATCATCAAGTAATCTAGGACCATCATCAAGATCTTTATCATAAGAAATTTCTAAACACAACTCCTCATTGTCATGCATCTCATTGGTTGTAGCAAATAAAGGATTATCATAAGATTTATCAATATAGCACGGATTATGATATATAACAAGATCATTTTTATCAAAAAGGGATGTTTCAAATGAATCAATGGGATCATAACATTCATTCTCCTTTTGTAAGGAAGGAGTACAATCAAATAATGTATGAGTTAGAGAGTTACTCTCATTAGAAGGTAGAGATCGGTAGCTACTCCATTCTTCCTCCTCTTGTTCGTCACTCTCCTCCTTGTTTTCATCCAATGAGCTTCCAGTTTCAACAATTTCTTCTTCCATAGGCTCCTGTACGGCATTAGTCTCTTCTTCTGGGGGAGACAAGCCCTTAAGATATTCAGTACTATAGCAATTTTCATCTTTTTAATTATCCATGCAATAATTAATTATAGCAAAACTTTCAGATTTATAAGGAGCATCATCATCATTTTCAATCAAAGAAGAAATTTCATAAGCACCCTTCCACGCAATAAATTCTTTAATAGGTTCCACATCATAAAAATCATAGTTTCCCTTAGCATAGGATGCTAAGGTTTCATTATCATTGCGAGCACATTGGAAAGGAAGGTGTTCAAAATTCAAGCAGCATGAAGATTCATCACAACAATAAGATATGTCATATTTAAAACACAAGTCTCTAGCATAATTGTTCAGTTGATTTATTATTTTCCATAAGTGTGTCCCTTTTTTAGAAAAGCGGTATTCCTTATAATATTCTTTTTGTTCCTCTGTGAACCCGCCTTGCCAATAAGATCTAGTTTCAAAGAAGTTAACCATTGAGAACAAGTAAATAACTAAGCATACTAACAAAACGAAAATAAAGACCACTAATTTTTTTGGGTTTTAAAATTTTGCAACAAGAAAAATAAGCTAACGAGAAATAAAACAAGCAAGACAAAAACAAAGTAAAGAGATTGAGAGTATGAGACTCCCCTTGCTGTAGCTCCAAAGTCCCCGGCAATGGCGCCAGAAAACTGCTTGATGGTAGATATTGATAAGTTGGGTGGTGCCCCAAGCGAATGCGGAATTGTAGCTAGTAGCAGTTTTCCCTCGTTTAACGAATCGAGGTTTATCGAACCAGTAAGACTTTGAAATCAACAACGAGGTGAATGTTGAAGATCTCTGTCGCTTGGCCTTCAACAGACGTGGACCTGCACACACTCAACCAAAATACTTTGCCCCCAACGGCGGAAAGGTTGTCAATCTTTCCAGTCTCGCAGAAAACAAAGCGGTTAATTGTATGATGAAATAGATAAAATATGAAAAGTGACCAGAGGAGTAATGATGATTAAAAGCAAGTAAATGAGGTTGTAAACAATGTAAAAAGATGGACCGGGGGCCATGGGTTCACTAGTGGCGTCTCTCAAGTAAATAAAATATGCATGTGATGGGTGAACGAATTACAGCTAGGCAATTGACAAGATCATGACACAAACCCAATTTAGCTATGACAAAAGGACATGATAATATTTATGGAGGCATCACGACAAGGAGCAAAGACCGTTGAGTCCAATTGCGTCTTTGTCTAAAAAGTCCACCGTGGGATCGCTATATATCCAGCCTGCCACCCAACGGTATTAAGTTGGAAGCAACAGACAATTGCATTAAGTAAAGTGCATGAAGTAAGCAATACTAATATCAAAAGAGACATTAACACCGCTGTTTTACCCTCAGTAGCAACAGCACACCCTCGCCCTTAGTCGTTTCTGTCACTCGTGCCCAGGAACAAAAGGGGGCATGAACCCACTATCTAGCATAAATACCCTCTCTTGAAGATACACACAATCACTTGGCCAAAGTAACTACGCACATCGGAGAGCATGCAAGAACATAAATTACTCATATAAGAATCATGCACAATCTGAACATAACTTTATAATCCATCGGATCCTAGCAAACACATCACATAGCATTACAATAATCGATCTTGATCATGTTAGGCAGCTCACAAGATCATAAGACATGAAGCACAAGAGAGAGACTACCAACTAGCTACTGCCATGGACCCGTAGTGCAAGGTGAGACTACTCACAAATCATCCCGGAGGAAAGCATGATGATGAAGAGCCCTCCGGGATCGATCTCCCCTCCGGCATAGTGCCGGGATCAGCTTCAGATTGGACCCCGAACTAGGGTTTTCGGTGACGGCGCGTCGGGGTCGAATTTCTGGAAAATAATCGCCGCCCTGACGTTTTTAGTTTAAAAGGGATTTTATGGGCGTCGTAGGGGGCTGAGGGGATGCCCCAGGACCAGGGGCAGGTCCCACCCGTGGGTCCAGGTGGGGCCGCGGCAGCAGGCCGCCCCTGCCCTGTGGGTGGCCCCCAGGCTGCCCTTTGGTCCACAGGTGTCTTCCGTCGCATAAAAAATCTCCGTAAATTTTCAGCGCAATCCGATGATATTTCCTGTGGTGGACTTTCTGAAATACAAAAAACAGCAAAAACAGGAAACTGGCACTAGGCATCTTGTCAATAGGTTAGTCCGACAAAATGCATAAAAATGATTAATATGACAGTAAAAACATGTGACAATATCACAAAACTAGCATGGATCACTCAAAAATTATAGATACGTTTGAGACGTATCAAGGTTGCACACCATGGGGCTCCGTGAAGACGTCGTTGAAGTGGTCGAGTAGCTCGTCCAGCACATCTGGCGCCGTACAAGCTGCCGTACGAGCTAAGCGTGCTGCTGGTGGCAGGCCGTGCCATGTCAGTTGTTTGCCCTCCTTAACAAAGGACATGGTGCAGTTGGTGAAGTCCCATGTGGTCGGGCCAAGCGTCCCGAGCAATTGGACGCCGAGGATGAGGTCGAAGCCGTCGAGAGGCAGGGCGTAGCAGTCCACTGGAAAGCTGTCGTTGGCAATGGCGATGGCAAGGGCGCGGCAGATGCCGGTGCTGTTGACGCGGTCGCCATTGGCTACTATTGCATAGAGCCCAGTGCGAGGACGGACGTGTAAGGCTGCTTCAGCCACGACACGTTCAACGATGAAGTTGTGCGTCGACCCAGAATCAAGCAGGGCCACCCATGTTTTGCCATTGATATCGTCCGGGATATGCAAGGTCTGCCCCGTCCATGGCTGAGTGCCAACGATGGCCGCCAAGGATATTGCCATCTCCTCCCTGTCCTCAACGTCTGGGTCTTACTCGTCGTCGCCCAGGAAGGGATCAACCTCGAGGATGAAAAGCTTCTTGCAGCGGTGGCTAGGAGCGAATTGCTCCTCGCAGTTGTAGCAGAGGCCCTATTGGTGACGAACAGCCATCTCCGCTGGTGTGAGGGTGCGGCGTGCATGTTCTGGTGGTGCTGCTGGAGCAGCCCCGCCCCCTGGTGGTGCAGCTGCTGGGAGGGTTCCTCGGCCCTGACGCCACCTCGGTTAAGTTGTGGTGGAGCTTGGGGTGTCCAATTGGCCCGCCGTTCATAGGAGCGAGCCACGCTCATGGCATCGAGCAGACTGCCAGGACGCGACATCTCCACATCAATCTGCAATGGTTCCTGCAGGTTGGTGGTGTAGATTGAAACCACCTGATCCTCGGGAAGTCGTGGTGCCCGGCATAAAAGAGCGGTGAACTTCTTGTTGTAATCTGCCACCGTGCCTGTGCGTTTGAAGGAGATGAGTTCTCCTAGGGCGTTGCTGCGAGACGGTGGTCCGAACTGAATATTGATCAATTCAGTGAGGCGGCGCCATGTTGGAGGACCATGTTGCTCCTTGTACTGCTGGTACCACAGCTGGGAGTCACTCGTTAGGTGGAAGGATGCGATGTCGACCTTCTCCGTGGAGGCGGTGCGCTGCATGTCGAAGAATTGGTCGCAGCGGTTCAGCCAGACCAAAGGATCGACCTCCCCATCATAGATGGGAAACTCCATCTTGAAGAAACGTGGGGGGTGGTTGTATGTCGCCTTAGTGTTGGATGCAGGCGTGGAAAGTAGCCCGTCACGCCCCTTGTCCTCGCCGTGGGAACTAGGCTCTGGCTGCCTGCCGCTCTCTAGCTTGGCGATAGCCAAATTGTGGGCGCAGACTTGTTGGCTAGTATCCTGCACATCGCCGAAGATGGAGTCGAGCTTCTTGGTCTGGCCATCAAGTCTGTGGTCGATGCTGTCCAAGCGCTTCATGAGGGCGATGAGGGTGGTGTTGATCTTGTCAAAATCGCCGGTGGTAGCGGCCATGATCGAACTGAATCTGATACCAAGATGTTATGAACGTGGTAGGGAGTAGATTAGATGGCCTGGACAGGTGATGTGCGGCGCTCAACAATGGGAGTCTGCCGGACAACAAGAGCCAGGGAGAAGTAGAGAGGGATAATTGGGATAAATTTTTGGGCGGACCGCGACAACTGCTCGAACCAACCACGACAACCACCCCCACGGCTTCCCGACGGACCGCCGCTCGCCGACGAGATGGAAGAGCGATGATGGGGAGGGATGTGAGCGATGCCGGGCAGAGAGGAGAGGGGAATGGGGAATTGAGCTCGCTCGACTCAGGGAAAGGAGAGCTCAGTTGCCGTCTTTTTTTTGTCGCTTCCGCCGCTTCGTCCTAGCCCCTCGATAGTGATCCGACGCGCGCGAGATGTGAGCACTTAACGAGCCCACGCAATAATTAGATTTTGCGTTTCTTTATTATGTGTACGTGCTGAGCTAATATAAAAAAAATGTGTACGTGCTGAGCTACGAACTCAGAACAAGACATTGCCCTGACATACCCTCCAAAACATTTCGCCCTGTCCCGCTCCCGCGAGCGGCAGGGCGGAACCCTAACCCTAGCCGTCGCCTACAACTTTCTCCCCTCCTCCCCTCCCCCTCGCCGCCGCCGGAGTGCCAGCGTCGGCGGCGGCCGGACCACTCTACCTCCTCCCTGGGTGGCTACGACGCGGGCTGCGGAGATCTGGCGGGGACGTGGCGCTCGCGCGGGACGGTGCGGCGGCGCTTCAGCTCCAACTTCGTCTTCCTGTGAAGGGCGTGCCAGGAGGGATGGCTTGAGCAACGTGCCCTCGGGCCGGGGCAGGGCCCCCGCTCCCATCGACCTCTCCACCTCCAGATCTGGTGGCACTGGTAGCCAGGGGGCTGCTGGTTGGCGACCAGGAGGGGGCCCTTCACCTCTGGGACGACATGGTGGCATGGGCGCGGCTGCTGGTCAGCTCGGTTGCCTCTCCCCGGCGCTCGGGTGTCCACGTGGCGGCGGTGTTGCTCGGTCCTCTGCAGCTATGCGGTGCATGGAGTGGGTATGCCGGGGCGGCGGCCCTGTATGGTGGGATCCATGTGGGTGTGCGGGCGAGCCCGTGGCTTTGGAGCTGGCCGGTGACCATGGCCGTGTGGATGGCGTGGTGGTAGGCGGGCAACATGCTGTGGAGGTGCTTCGCAGTGCGAGCACTGAATGGGAGGCGGAGAGACCTTGCCGAGGGGATGTCGCTTCCTTCTTGAAGGCGTCGTTGCAGCGTCTCTCGGTTCCCCCTTTTACTCCGGGTGAAAACCTTGATCTTTGGCTCGAGCAGTGGCGGTGCTTTGGCGTCGTGATACTCTTGAGGACACCGTCATGGAGTCCATAGTCTGTCGCTCTCCCGAAGTTGGTGGTGCGGAGGCTGCGGTGTCCACTGATGGCGCGGGTTCTTCGGAGTGCTTTCTTCAGCAAAGTTTGCAACTTGGTCTGCATCCTCGGTGTTTTCTTGCTTGGGCGCTCTTGTTGAGAACTGACAGCTGCAGCGCGTGGACGACGGCGGTGAGCTCCTGGTGGCGGTGTCCGAGAGGTTGTAGAAGGTTTGACGGTGTGCCGAGTGTTGGTGTGCCCGTGCTCTAGGGTGAGCGCCGGCCCGACTTCTCTGCCCGTCTTGCTAGTGCTCTTCCCCTTCGGCGGTGTCCTCCTCCGGCTCTTGTTGTGTCCTTTGCTCTCTGTTGTAGTGGCCTCATCATTTGTCCTTTCCTTTGTCTGAGTATGATGTCATGTGTTGTAAGCTGGATTCCAGCTCTGTGTATTACTTTCGTCGTTGATGGTGTTATTAATTTAACCCCGGGCCTTTCAGTTGGCCTGTTATCTAAAAAACGAACTCAGAACAAATAAAGTTAACATTATCCATGTCCTCTGGTAGGTGTGTGCTGCAACTTTGCACTTCTCGGTGCATGATATTCTACTAAATAAACATGGACTGAGTAAAATAAAACAATTGGATTAATATTACCCGAAGTGGTGGATCCCAGGGGGTGGGGGTTACATCAACAGAACAAAAAAAGAAATTCAATAATTAGACTAATTTTTTTCCATATATTTGGAAATCGTCTGTAGTAGTTGAGAAAATCATAAGACGTTGGCAGATACAGACTCGCCTTCTATGTTTTTAAACCGGCAACCTGAATAATTGGTTCTGGGCCTTTCAGTTCACTTCCAACTTTCCACAATTGGTGCCAGTTCTCCTAACTATTGAGGATGATTACCAAATTTATCTATTGGTGTAGCACACTGAGAGGGAAAAGCTACAGGATGATCAGAGTTGCGCGGTTATCAAACGAAGGTTGTACATAACAAAACATATGGAAGCTTATTTGCAAAGTTAAAACTTTCTCTGCATTTTCTCACTGAGAATAAATGCAAAGACATGGTATAAGAGTAGCAGAAATCATTTTGATAATCTTTCTCAGATTCTATTCATGGAAGGACAAAAAATTGAGCACGAGATTCTGCCAGCTTATCTAATACCTCTCTTGATATACCAAAATTATATGAATACATCAGACCTGAACTTGCTAAACCCACTAAGAAAAATCCTGAAGTATTTGCAAAAGGTTTGGTTAAACCTACTAGATCTAATTCCTACTGGTTGGATTCACTCATTAGGTAGTAATTAGAAGAAAAAATGGTCATCATGTTTCCTTACTCAACTTTCCATGCATGAAGCATCAAAGTGAAACCAAGCCGATCCGATTGATACTCTGTTTCTTCCGGCGAGTATGACCTCGACAAGCACTTCTCCAAGGATTTCCCCGACTGAAACAAGAACACCGCACATCCGTTCGACGAACCAAATAGCCAGTCGTGCACATCCCAGAGCACCTCTACTGGAAGTCCATCGACATGAATAGTCTGGTTCCCTCTGAAGTTCCATGCAAGCCTCTTCACCTGCAATACTCTCTTCTTCCCGATCCTGATCTCCAGGCTTGGATCCTTCAGCCCTGATGATGAGTCACAAACTACAGTGACATGATGAAGCTGACCAATGTCCAGAAACTGAGCCTTCGCCGAATACACCTTCTTCCCGTAAACATGCTCCATCCTGGCTACCATGACCGGACTGTAAGGTAATAAAGCGTCCAAAGACACCTTGTGATCTCCCAGCTTGCGCATGTCTCCGAGCACAAGGACAGCTTCATGATCAAAGATCAGAGCAACGTAGAAACCTTCCAGCGGTTCCGGCCCGGCTGCAAACTTCGCCGAGGACAGGTCCCAGATGATGTCCAGGGCGCCCTCCGCCATCTCCATGGCCTTTGAGTCTTTCCCCTTCGCGGACAGCAATGGCTTAATCTGCGTCTTGCAGAGGCAACGGCCCAAGGAATCGTCGATCGCGAGCCCCATGGCCACCTTGCTCCAGGTGACGGTGACCCTGCAAGATTTGTTGCCGCGCAGACGGGCGATGTAGGCGCACTGCACCATGCCCTGGCCACTTGGGGAAGAGGAATGGGCGACCTGGACGCCGCTTTGGCTGAGGCAGGACGCGAAATCTCTCATGGCGACGGTTGGGAGCTGCAACCTGCACCTTTGTGAATTTTCGACGAACACTATGTGCGCAGCAAGCGTAAACCGCCCTGTTGGCCACTCCTTTGCGCAGAAAGGGGGCTATTTTCCTCGAGCGATGCAGATCATCTTTGCGCTTCGTAGCCCAGGATTTTTTCCCCACCTGATTAAACCCCTTGTTCGTCGACCTGGAATCAGAAACAGCGGTAAATCAAGATCAGACGGACCAAATATGCACAGCTTTCAAAGATCAACGAACAGGAAGCACAAACACAAACCTTTGTGGACGAAATCTAGAAGAGGCCACTAGCTCAACCTCGTCAGGGAAGAATGGAGTCGCTGGATAGTACCAGCCTGAACAGCGGGCATACAAATCCACCGCGCTGCCGTCTTCGCCTCATCCTGAACAAATAACTCTCAACCGCTCCGCAACAAAGTGTCACCTTCCATCAGGACGAGTAAAATAGTAGCAGTAGGCACACTATCCGTTTCTCCTGGGTTAAAGCTTCGCGGTGTTGGAGTGACCAAAAGCGAGCAGGTGGAAAGAAGAGGACAAGGTCCAGTGGCGTGGCGTTGGGGCTTGGGGAATGCGGGCAGCAGAAAAGACGCGGAGGCAGGCAGCAAGGTGCCAAAGACGAGACAGACATCAAGGTTTGGGAGAGGGAGCTGGGATGCTGCCGCCGCGGTTGCCCTGTCCAATCACAGGGAGTGGTCGCCCGATACGGGGCACGTGAGCTCCACCTGATCTGATTCTTCCTCGGCAAGGGCGACGATGGCGCTGTATTTTCGCTTGGACTTTTACATCGTTCAATAGGGATGAATTGAAGGTACGGTCGTACGTCGGCCAGGCAGCTGATCAAACGTCGAGCGGAACCATAAAAATGGCACACCAATTTACCATACGACTGTTGCAGTGTTTTTCTAGAAACGAATTAACAAAGTTGTCAAGTTCACGTATGGTTATAGAAAGCGAAGCGGTACGTACGCATCGCGCCGAGAGCTCCAGGCGACTTAGGTTTCCCTCGCCTCCTGCCGGCGGCGCCGATCTGTCCCGCCTCTGTGGCCTTCGGGCCATGGAGACACGGTGGATCTCGGCCCCCGTCAGCGGGAGGGCTCCGTTTTTGGGTGTTAGGGTCAAGGTTTGTTGGGGCGGCGCTCAGATGGCGGCGGCGGCGCCTCGTTTCAATAAGGTCTCTTCGGCTTCAGTCTCATCTCGACGGTGACGTCGAGAAGCCTGTGGGAGTGGTGTGGTCTCGAGGATTTTTTCTGGTGGTGGCGTTTTTCGGATCGTCAAGGAGCTTCAATCGACGGTTCTTCCTTCTTCTTCGTCTCCGGGACGGATGTGGTCTTCTAGACCCGTTCGGCGACTTCCCGTCCGCAATCAACAACGTCAGGCCGGCTCAGGGAGGAGCGGCAGCGGCGGCGCGCCGTCGACACGGTATGGAGGTTGAAGACGAAGGGCATCTCAATGATTTCGTTGCAATTTTCGTTTTTGTTGAGGTGTTTTGTACGGTTCGATGTTTTTTTTAATGCCAGGGTCCTATTCACAAAAAAAAAAGTTCACGTACGGTTAGAAAAGCAAGATGAAATATCTCGAAACAAGTCGAGGGGCTAGATAGACAGATCTGTAGCAAGGGATACAAAGCTAGCAGCAGCTAAGGCCTAGGTAGAATTGTGTGCCTCCGCTCGACGATCACCCAGACTGCATAAAGATCAAAGTTTTGTAAATGATGTTGGCTGATGATCTTAGTTTCGATGGTAAGCTTATTGCGGACATGCCAAAGCGCCCAAAATTGCGGAACGAAATCCAGCCAAACTAAATAGAATCGAAAAGAATTGAGCGAAGTTGGTCCGGCACCAATTCCTTTATAAGACGTGGCGCATGACACTCCAACAGAAGATCACGGGCGAGCACTTGAAGAAAATATGCGTCCTCTTCAACCCCACACAGGGCGCACTTACCATCCGAGGGGCAGTGCCTAGTCACCAACCCCATCCCTGTGGGCAGACAGTGTGAGAAAATTCTAACTTTCAGGAGAATCTTAGCTTTCCAAATCTCTTTGAAATATGCAATGGTTGCCCCTTGCGCCAGTTTGAAAGTGCATACTTGCTCTAAATCTGTTTTGGAGTTTAATGACAACACACAACACCGTACTAATGTGTTTGCTAAGTATTGCAGAGATTAATATCGACACGTGGTTCGGAAATATGGAGAAGAGTGGCCCTGAAATTGGACGTACCAAGCTAAACTTGGTACAGCGGTAGTACCGCTGGTGCAGCGGTAGTACCGCTTCTTCCTGGAGTGGGACTGCGTACTACCGCTGGTGGTACCGCCAGAGGTACCGTCGGACAGTTTTTTGCTACGGGTATCCCGTCGGTACCCCGGCGGTAGCTACCACGTTCTACCGCTGGGTTCCTTTATTTTTCGTCGCTAAGGAACCAATGGTAGTATCGGCAGCCCGGTGGTAGTACCGCTCCCTGGCTTGCAGCGGTGCCCTCTGGGGGTACCGTAGTTTTTGGGAGCGGCTCTGCACTGGGTACCGCTCGTATACCCGTAGCAGTAGTACCGCTGTCCCAGCGGTACTACCGCTGTGCAGATTTTTCTACACAGAACGGTTCGATTTTGGGGGCCCCTACATAAAGACCCCTTCTTCTCCAAGAAGGGTTGCCGATCCAGATTCTCTCTCCTCCATTGTTGTCAAGCTCAAATCAACTAGATCTCCCAATCCCTCCACTCAAACTTGCTCATACTTGGAGGATTGAAGGAGAAGGCCAAGATCTACAAGCCTACCAAAGGGATTTACATTTCCCCCACATTCACTTGAGGGATTCGTGCCCAGGGTTTCCGTTAGGAAAACCTAGATCTCTTGTTGTACTTATTTGTTGTTGATGTTACAGCTTGTCTGGTGATTTGGGAGCCCCCGATTAAGTTGTGGGTGTCTGCCCCAAGAATCTTGTAAAGGCTCTAGATTTTGCCTCGAATGACTCTGATAGTGAAAGGTAAACCAAACCTTTGTGGTGTAGTTCATCGGAGAATAGGGTGAGTCCTTTGTGGCGTTGAGTAGGCCTTTGTGGCGTTCTCACACCCCTCCAAACGAGACGTACTCCCCTCAAAAGGAGGAACTCAGGAATACATCCTTGTCTCCGCGTGCTTCACTTTCGGTTACTTCTATCCTTACTACCTTTACTTGTATCTTGCGTAGATCTAGTGCTTGCTTGTCATATAGGTAAATTCACCTTAGTTGCATATCTAGAGAATTTACCTTTTATGTCAAGACTAAATCGAAAAATAAATAAAATTTGGTGTAGCACCTATTCACCCCCCCTTTAGGTGCCCATACGATCCTTTCACAGTTGTCTGTACATAGATTTGACAGAGTATCGACCCGCCGTCGGGTCGAGATGCCATGTCATAACCTTCCGAAGTTTTCTTGTTCGTGACGATCTGATTCAGCTCCTCCCATTGGATGGCCCTTGCCTAATCAAAGGATCTTCTAAACCGGAGGACCCTCCCCTTGCCACATAGATGGATTGATCCTCGCAAATGTTGAAGAGTTGAGGAAATCTCAAGCACAGGGGACCCTCCCTTGCCACCAATCCGACCAAAACTTGGTTTTGTGTCCGTCACGATTTTGTGTTTTGCTTCTACTTTAAAGAGATGTCTGATTTTATGGAGATTCTTCCAGAATTATGAACCCCCCGACGTTGACTAGGGAAGATATCACACGTGGTAGTTTATTCGGCTCTGATCAGGGTAGCTAGATAGAGTTCTCCATTTGGTAGATTTTTTAAATCCACTTGAGGAGCACGACAACGTTCATGTGTCTGGAGTTAAGGATGCGCATCCCTCTCCACTCCTTTGGTCTGCAAACCACCGGCCAATTTACCATGTGATATTTTATGCTTTGGTCCCGACTGTCGTAGTGTTTAACTGTGTTGGTAGCAATATTAAAGAGTACTGTATTCTTTTGTTTTAACGGGCACCACTTCATAGAATTCAGGGGACGGCTGCTAAAGATTAAAACAAGACTGAATCAAAGTGTTGATTTCTCCTCGTCTTGGCCCTCGTCTCAGCTAGGTAATGTTTCACTAATTCAATAGGACATTGGATTGTTTGTAATTGAATTGATTCGTTGAATTAACAATTGTTTGTAAACAATTTCATGTTGTCAGAACAAAATATGAAGAGATTTTATCCATTGACCTCAAAACCGGTTCTTTGCAATTGATTTGGTCGCGGGAATATCTTTTGTGTCCCGTACTACTGTTTTTTTATCGCCGTACTATTTTTTTTTAGTTTTTTCATCTCTTATGTAGTTTTTTGGACCCTCTTGGACTCTTAATAATGGAGTTGAAATTATATGTTCATCCTTGCAATCATATCAAAAGTCTCGTGACCTTACAAGAGCTTTTTTGGGCCATTTTTTGCTCTAACTTTGGGCTCAGGGCTAGCTCCAATCCTGGCTCCGCCAAGCGAGTGTGGACGCTGAGGCGACGGCTCAGGCTTGATAGGAGGTCGTCTTCCATCGTTTGGGCCGAAAGCCGATAGCTCGGTTGGTACGCGGTCTCAAGACCGTTGTGTCTGTCGATGATTTATTGAACTTTGCCCGGTTTTTTGTAATTATTCCGATAACATTTTTTGTAATTATCCGGATAACTTTTTTTTAATTAATAGAACAATCAACAATCAAAGTTTTGCCTCACGTTTAAAAAAAGCATTCTAACTGTGTTGGTGGCAATACAAAAGAATTGTACCCTTAATTAACATGTACTCCCTCCATTCTAAATTAATTGATGTGGGCTTGTCTAAATGTGGAAATATCTAGATGTGTTTTACGTCTAGATACATCCATATTTGGACAAATCCATGTCAACTAAATTGAAACGGGGGAGTATCAAAATTCGACTCTCCTATATAGCGCAAGTAAACATATTCTTGGTTACACATAGAATCGCCGATGTGATGCACGTTCCAAAGCATGGGGAAATTAATTTGTTCTACGGTGTTAATCTTGGTCCACAGCCGCGCGTGCATCAACTGGAACGACAGCCGCGCGAGCAGTTGAGCAAATGCGGCTGCTCACGCCTGGGCGGTCCTCTCGTTTCGAGCAACGGGTTCCTCTCGAAAAAGTTTGCCGGCCGGAGCTCGAACCCGCCGCTCACCGTCGGCATGACCGGGAAATCATCCTGGTACGGTATGTGGTGGATGCCCACCGTGTACCACAACACGATGTCCTCGTTCCGTATCCCCCTGTCCCTCCCGCTCCACGCCGCCAGGCCGTCCTCGCCCGTGCTCTGGTCCGCGTACAGCCCGGGCGCCCACTTCTCGTCCTTGCTGTACGGCGTCACCCAAACCTGCTTCTTGCTGTAGCCCGCTCGCATCTGCGGGAAGTCGTCGTCGTCCAGCACCGACGCCGCCGTCGCGCCGCCCGGGACGACACGGTACCCGACCTCGTTGCCCAGCCTCGTCCTCTTGTTCGGGTTGACGATCAGCAGGTCCGCCGGCGGCGCCGCGTTCACGTCCACCTGCGCGTCCGCCTCCGTCTCGGCCACCTCCCGGCGCACCGTCCAGTAGCTCCTCCTCGGCGTGTCCGCGCCGCCGGTTCCAGGGTTGTTACTGTTGCGTCTAGTGGTGATGATGTTCTTGACGAATGAGTTGTTGGTGCCGTCGACGTCGAGGTCCAAGTGGTAGGTGACGTAGTGGTCATGGTAGACGGCGAGGGTGTTCTCCGCCACCAGCGTGCCATGCGCGTCCTCTCTGATCTGGTCGGCGTGCGTGTAGTCCGTCGCCTTCACCTCTAACAGACCCGTCAGAGATACCTGCAAACACAACGGATCAAACTCACATTTCTTTTCACCGGGAAATTGGTGCACATTGATTTCTATTATGTTATTTGATTTGATTTGATTTGGTTCGAATGGAAGAGATGAAATGATGCATGCGTACCACGAATTTGATGGAGCCACTCTTCTTGAACTCCCAGTCCAGTATGTAGTCGTAGTTCCCGCACGACACTATCATCCTCACCACCAAGCTCACGTCAGGCCGGACCTCCGTGATCTGCATCAAACGATTCAAGCACGTCAGACGATCATGGGAGTAATGGGATAATAGCAGAATTGTAGTAGTCTGAGATTCGAGCAGGCATGGCTGATTGGTTACCAGTCGGTCGGGGAAGCCGGCCTCGGTGTGGCGCCACGCGACGTCGCCGGCATGCCGTTCGAAGACGCAGATCATGTTCTTGTTCTCGACGGGTTTTCCGTCCTGGCCGGCGTAGTAGCCGTCGAAGTAGGCAGCGTTGGCCGGACAGTCGGCGCCGGGCTGGAGCGGGAAGGCCCAGGGCCCCAGGCCGTACTCGCCGGCGTCCAGGAACGTGCGGTAGTACCACTCCTCTGTCGGGTCCATGTACGGCACGAAGATCTCCGACACGAACCCGCGATAGAGCACCCGCCGCCGTGCACCGGCCTCAGCGTCGTGGATCAAGGCCAGTGAGATGACTGTGCCGGCACGCATGTCAAAGCCTACGTGGAACTCCCAGTTGTCCCACCTGTGTTATTTGGAAAACGTACATGTGAGCTAGTCTGCTCATGTCTTACAGACAGCGCAAGACTTAGAAATAGGATGCTAATTAAGGCGATCGAGTTATCGGAAAAGGAACGTTAAGGTTGAAAGAGTTATCAAAAGAAGAACGTTAAGTTTAAAAAAATGTACGATGCGGTCATTAGCAAGGTTGCTTACGAAAATAAATCGAGTTTTCTCACAAGCACCAACGCTCATTCTGTCGAAAGAGGTGACTAGTTAAACGTCTATCTTATACTCCCTCCGTTCCACAATATAAACCTTAGCTTGCTAAAAAGACTTATATTATGGAACGGAGGTAGTACAGAATAAGTAGTAGTGCTTAATAAATACCGATTTATTTTTATAAGCACCACTATAATCACCTTGCATTGTACATCTCCTAAGAAGAAGGACATTGTGAGCAAAAAACAATTCTAAGGCCTATAGATCCAGTTAAATAATAGAGCTAATTGATTTGACATGTGTCAGATATAAAATGGTGGTTCGGCTCTAGCAGTTTAAAGTATGATTTGGCGAGACGTCGGTGGTAGGTATGGTGATATGCATGTATAAGCAAATAAATTATTCATCAAGCTTTTCTACAAAATGAAGAAAAAGTTTATCTCTCAAATCGTGAATCTGGTCCACGACCCGTCTTCACAATCGGCTCTGAGTCTCTGACTCAATAAGACATACGAAACTTTACCGGCCACATGTTATTATGTTTCGACGTTGGTTTTAAAAATAAATTTTATTACTCTTTTTAAAATAAAATTACTATATGATAACTTGTTACGAAATATCTTGATTGTGTGTTACTATCGGGTAACAAAAAGGCAAAAAAAAAAAGCCGAAATATACCAATAGAGATATATATTAAATCGGGCTGAACTTTTGAACTACAAATCATTTTCATTCAGGAAGTCAGATTTCAATTGCCATGTGTTAATGTCATCATTACTCAAAGTTCCTATAGCATTATTCTTTCTATACAAAATAAAGAGGCCAAATTAATAAAATCATTCAACCCCTACCTTCTCACCGTTGGACGATAACGATGGATATAAAACTCTTTTGCTGGTGCCCATGCTGCCCTCCGCAGTTCACCCCGTACAAAAAAAAAGAGATGAAGCACTTGGTTTCTTTTCTTGCATCAGTGCCACGAGAACACCGTGATTCTAAAACACAAACCCCGATCGACCAGAAAATAGATCCTAGCGCCCGCCTCTCTAGTGCCATTTGTGTCAGGTTACTAGGAGACTGATGGTGGATCTTCTCAACCTTTCTTGGAGTTGATACTAGTCATGGACACGGTCTTGAAGTGTTTTTGCTATACTCACCTACTCCCTAACTAGTTTAGCTTTAGAAAGGTTCACTTAGCAGCTAGTTTTCTTACACGCTGCCCTAAGACCCCCAACCAATAGGGGGTGGGACGTTGAAACTAACGTTGTTCTGGCCCCCCTTCCCTTTTACTTTTTCCTAATGAACCCAACGCCTCATCCTCTCTCCTCTATCGTTGTAATTCCCTTCGCCCTCTTGTCCTTATTGTTAAGCTTGTATCCTCCAACCTCGCATGTCCACATGCTACTAACTTCTGGTGCCGAATATCAAATCGGAGGGCCATTACCTTGAATGGGTGTTCTTCTAAGAAAATATGGGACCAATCAAACTTCAAAGGTGCCAATGTTTACCATCACTATCTCGGGTCTTTATCGTCAATCTAGGCTAGATGAGGTTGTTGCCATCGAGGTTGATGGTTTTTTTTAGAATAACAGGGAGTCCCTCCCCGGCTCCATTGCATTAACGGAACCAAACGCGTATCCAGTTCAAACACCACACACCCCACACGGAAGCCACACTTCCCAAAATGATCATGCCATGGCACACAATCATCGCCACCCAAACTTACCGGGCAGCACCAAATGCTCGAGGTTGATGGTTGACCACCCCCTTCCCATGAACACATATTACTAGACGCAGTCGAGCATTTACTACCTAAGAGCATGCACAAAGGGATCCCAGTTAATGTATTATTGCCTTATCCATAATCATAGTTTAAAAAACCGGACCGGACCGTCGGTTCAACCGGAACCGAAGCCTCAGCCGGTCGCGTCAGTGAGCCGGAATAAACCAGTCAAACCGCGGGCGTGTTAGATAAACTCACGCGAGTGGGATTCGAACCCGGCACCTATCGTGCACGCGCAACTCGTCACTCGCTTGACCACCAGAGCAATGATTGCTTTGTGTTGGAAGTAGAGACTCTCCATCTTTTTATTCTATCTACACGGTAGTACATTAGTACT
>QRDG01002373.1:34407-86136 GCA_012064385.1 Puccinellia tenuiflora
GTACAGGATCTGCTCAGGAAAACAGGATTTGGATGATAAGCTTAGCAATTGAGCAGGAAAACGAAGATTAACTAGGGAAAAATAGCAGCTAGGCTAAGAACTGGAAAGGAGAGGCAAAGAGCAGGACATAAGAATTTAGGGTTTTGGAATCGCGTGCCACCCATCCTCCCACTCTCCCTGGTTATATTGAGTACCCAGAGGAGCCACGCTTGACAGTTTACATCATAGATTAATCACGGAAACGCAAATCGGAGCCCGGGCTCATCTGAGCACGGCTGCCTTTTCTGATTTTTTTAAAATTTGAAAACGCGTCGAAAAATTCTGAAAAAAATTATGCGGGAACATATTCATGCGCGCAACACTCGTGTAAATTTTCGATAGAAAGCATCAAATTTTGCGCCCTGTGCAAAAAAGACAAAAATCTGTCTTTTTGAATAGTGGACTGTTCACCTATTCAAAAAGACAGATTTGTCTTTTTTGCACAGGGCGCAAAATTTGATGTTTTCTATCGAAAATTTACACGAGTGTTGAATACTCCAATATGTTCATGTACAATTGTTTCAGAATTTTTCGTAACATTTTACTATTTCAAAAAAATCGAAAACAAACCGGGCTCATATGAGCCCGGGCACCAAAACGCCCCGCCCGATTAATCATCTCTACTTAGTACAATAGTTTATTACATTGTAGTCCGTTGGATGTGCTGGAGAGCATCCTGGCCGTCCATTATCTGAAGGTGTCGATGTAGCTAACTGAAGAATAGGAGCAGGCAGGAACACAGGGCCTGACATGCTTCCTACTCGAGTTCTTCCTGCGGAAGGGCGAGGGCAAGCTCGCCTCGCCCGGTGGCGCGAAGTGGGCGTGGCAGCACATGTACCACGACCTCCTCCGGCCGTGGAGCGGCAAGACGATCCGCCACCTGCTCCACCTGCACTACGAATGCAACGTCTGCAACCCGGTCGCGGACGTCAAGGCGCGCATGACCAGCAACGGCGGCGGCAAGCCTCGCTGGCCATGTGGAAGCAGTCGGACCCTTTGGTGTGCTCCTCGGACGGGTGTGCCAAGCCAGCTCCACGCCGTTTGGATTTAGATGTAATTTGGTTGGATTTCTCATGTCTCGATTCCTTTGGTCAGATCTGGATATCGCCACTGGTTCTTGTTGTCCACTGATTTTGTTCGTGATTTTTTCCGTTGATGAGATGGAATTATGTTCGTGTTGTTGTTGTCCTGGGAGCTGCTGATGCTTGGGTGATTGACCACGGGGCAGATGACGCCGGATCGACCTCGCCAACGTGCTCGGAGTGCCGGCCCCTGCCGTCCGCGCACGGGCAGCACATGTGGCATCCATCTGCGTGCCGGCCGCCGGCGTCCGCTCACGGCCAGCACGCGCACCATCCATTGGCGTGTTCATTGTGCCGGGCGCCGCCGTCCGTGCAACATCCATGCGCGTGCTCGGCGTGCCGGCCGCCGCCGTCCGTCGCACGACCAACGCTTGCAACATCCATGAGCGTGCTCAGCTTGTCGGACGCTCTGATGCCGTCTGTCGCACGACCAGCGCGTGCGGCATCCATGCGCGTGCTCAGTGTGCTGGGCGCGCCGCCGCCGGCCGACGGGAACTCCAGACCCGTTCTTGATTCTTTTTTCTTACAGACTTGTTTTTTTCTATGAATCCTTCTCTAGATGGACATGTATTTGCTGTCAATTATTTGTGTACATTTTTAATTGGTACTGTACATTTGTTTCCCAGATGCCAAGCAGATTGTAATGTTTATGTATCGCGCATGAATTTGGTACAAATCTGTACTAATTGATCCATTGTGCCTAAATTTTCTGTTTCATGATGTTCCTGGTCCAGATTCTAAATGAAGATCCAAAAAATGTACTGTATGAATTATGTATAAACTGGGATGAACACATGAAAAAAAATCTGTTTAATTTCTGTTACTATGTCGATCACTGGATCTTGTATGGAACTTTAAAAAAATTATGAATTATGTATAAACTGGGATGAACACATGAAAAAAATCTGTTGAATTTTGATGAACACATGAAAAAAATCTGTTGAATTTTGTTGACGCAATTATGTTATTGGATGGACAGAAGTGAATGAAAACATGGATGAAAATGGAATTGTTTTGCAACATTTATGCAATACTGTCCATTTGACAGAACCAACATAGATAATTGTACATATATTGGTACTTTGTACATTTTCGCCTCCCTGTAGAAAACAAGATGTACCGGCACAACTTGCCTCCTCCCGGATCTCTCTCCTATTTATTCTCTGTATCGTCAGTGCGTCAGTGTCCCCCAAAGTATCCGGCCCTGGGCTGCACTTCTCCGACAGAATGCCGGTCCGCGCTCTAGACATGTCGGACACCATGATAGATCGGGAGAGCAATATTTGGAGGACACGGGTGCAGCAGCTCGCGCGGATGCCGAAAGCGAGAGGCATTCTGGTCTACAACTTCGAGGCGCTGGGATCGAGGGCCGTGAAAGCGCTCCGGGATGGGTCGGGCCGACGACGGCGACGTCCGTGGGCGCCACACCCTTCTTGAAGGCGTCGTCGAGGTGATGGTGTCGGGTTCTTCGGGGGAAACCCTAGATCCCTCGCGGGATCGGGCGACAGTGGCGCTCCTGCGTCGTTTGCCTCTTGGGGCCTCGCCTTGGATGTTTCACTAGCCAAAGGGATTTGCGGAGAGCTGGTGGTGGGCGGCGGTGAGTTTTCGTCTTCGGCTAGGGCGCGGCCCTGGGGTCAGCGTGGATGTCGGAGCAGCGGCTTCGGATTTCGCCTCCGCCGTGCTCCGTTGAGTGGTGAAGCGCCGACTTTGATCGTTTGGCGTCTTGGTCATCGTCTTGTGTGGGACGCAACCTTGGGGCTGGAGCGGCGACTCCGGATGCTCCGCCTCCGCTGGGACGCATCGAGGTCGCCCGGTGGTGGTTCTCCCGAGGCCTCCCGGTGGTGGTTCTTCGGCCGCATCTTCAAGTACTACGTACAACATTCTGGCGCAACGCTTGCGAACTGGAGTGTGGCGAATAATCTCATACCAATATCAGTAGCGAACTGCAGTGTCAGAAGCAGTGTGCAAATTCAAGTACAAACTACCTGCAAATACGTGATAGGTGTCAAGCAAAATTCTGAACGGAGACACTGCTCAAGTGAAAAATAACACTGCTCAATGCTTACCTGCAGCAAAACATCGAAGAACAGCTGAGGAGGTAGCAATACATCCAATCCTCGGAAACAATATTTTCCGCATATACACTGATGTACAATTAAATCTAAACTTTTCATGTGAAGCAAGTGATTTTCACAACAGAAAGTTTTACATAGAAGAACGATGGAACTACTTCTAACTGAACTGAACTTGAACTGCAAACGAACTGAACAGCCTGAGCTGATGAACTGAGTTGTCCGACTAGGATCTGTCGCGTCACCGGCAACGCGTGCAAACCTGCTTACCACTGCCTTCGGAGAAGCTTCTGGGGCACACACCAATTCGTGAGGATGCTGTGTAGCTGCGCGCAACGGAATTTCTGGCGGACGAGGGCGGACTGCAGTCTGAAGGCGCGGTAAGAGCAACGGGCTCGTCGACGGGGCCCATCAAATCGAAGCCCCCGACGGCGGCGAGACAAGGAAAGGCCCTCGGTGGGGCTCGCATGAAGGAGATCGGGCGCGAGCCGAGCAAGGCTTCCCTGGGGCGGTGTGGATGTGGGGGACCTCCCGGCGGCGCGCTACAGAGATGAGGGCGTCCTGGCGGCGCGTTGGGAGGCCGGGGGAGCGGCGCGGTGGGAGGTCGGAGGGCGGCGGGGGGGGGGGGGGTGAGCGGCGCTGTGCTAGGCCTCCTGGTGGTGGCTGGGCAGAGCGGATGCCGGTTGTCCCATGGCTTGTCCCATGGCTGGGGACTTGAAGAGTATAATATACAAATATGGAGGGACATCTTGGCAAAACTTGGGGATAAGGTGCTGGCCCACGGTGTGAATCTCGATGTATGTTGAACGCTCAGGATAAGCCCGGGACGTCCACGACGGTGTGGGGGATGTGTTTTTTCGACAAAAATGCAATTGAGAGCGGTGCAGTTGATTGTGATGCAGTTGAGAGCGTCCGAAGAGCATCATGTCAACTCCATACATATTTCAATTGCACCATGTGTATCAGCTACATCATCTCAACTGCATCACATTCACTTTTATAAGTGTTTAACCAAAGTCCTCTTTCATTTTTAACCCTCTAATTCTAGGTCCGATTTGAAGTGTGAACTGTAAAGCCATTCTTATTAAACATCCAACTATGTATAAAACCGTTTAACTTGACCGTAGATCATCATTTAACAACGGCTTTCCATTTTCGGGGTTTTCAAAACGGTGAAAATATGCACACATGTAGGGAATGTTAGGAGTTTATAACCTACAAAGTTTCATGAACATATGACTATGCGTGCCGTGTGAGACAAAAGTAAAACATAAATAGTCATGCTCTAGGATAAAATTTCTTAGGTTCCCGATCCATAGACCGACATACATGATTTGTTTTTCTCTGAAGTTTTGAAGTATAAATAACCAGATGTAGGTTTAAAGGTTTGTTTCATCTTCCTAGGTTCCTAAATAGAATGCTATAAAGTAAGAACTAGAAAATATCGTAAATAATATGATCATCTTTGTTTCATATATATAGAACAAGTAAATGATAAACAAGTTTTTTTTTTCATTTTTGCAGATGTCATAAATAGCCATATTTGTACGTAAATATTTATGGGCCATCATTTCATAACATTTCCCGCATATAGTTTTTCTTACATTTTTCGGAAATCTTGGAATACGAGAACAAAAATCATGATCAGCATCTTCGATTTCCTTGTTTATACTTTGAGTCATATTAAGAACAAAAATTCAGGGTTAAATATGGATTTTCTTATGGAGTCTATTTGGTTCACATTAGTGGTATAGTATAAATCTTATGAGATTAAGATGCAATGGCTCAATTAAAATCGGTAATTCTAAAAAGAGCTTATACCTCAAGAAAAAATTCATCTCTCTCTCTCTCCCACTCTCTCTCTCCATATTATTGTAAAAATCTTCTAGTAGATCTCAATAAGCCAGGATTATGATCATTCATTTCTTGTTCTCTTCTTTAGATAATTATTTTGTTTCAGAAAGGCCGTTAAGAAGTTCTACGTTAAACCCACGTTAGGGGGGACATTGAAGAATTTTTAATTGTAAGGTTAAAACCTAGGATTTCATACCCTACGAAGTCTCCATAGAGACAATGTCGAAGCCCAAAATCCCTGTTGCCACCCTCTCCTCCCCTCCCCCACACTCGCTTGTCGTCAGATGATGCCAGCCGGGCTAAGAGCGCTTAATAGATGACAAGGACAAGGACAAGGCTATGTCCTCCCGCGGCACACCTTCCTTCGTAACAGTGGCGACCACAGAGGTGACATGGCGGTCGAGTTTGATGACACCCTGGTCGTACTCCTGGTGTCACTTGGTGTGATACGCCGACGCATGAGGTGCATCGGATCTCAGAGAAGGGTGATGCATCTTGGGCTCCTCGTCTAAGATTGGTTGGGATATTGTAGGTGTTAGCACTATGAAGAAGGAAGCGGTGTGCTAGAGGCCGGAAAAACTTTCTAGAAATGGAGGAGTGCGGTTTGGAGTTGGTTTATTTGTCCTACTTGCGTGAAGAAGTTTGTGGTAGTGGACTTCTCTACGATACCACCTGGTTGATTGTTAGTCCGAAGAGAAATCCCCACTTCATGGTGGGAGATGCTAATTGTCATTGTATTTTGCTGACAATACTTAGAGGGGACGATGCGCTTAGAAATTCACAATGGTAGCACTCGAATTACGGTTTAC
This sequence comes from Puccinellia tenuiflora, assembly GCA_012064385.1. Classification (NCBI taxonomy): domain Eukaryota; kingdom Viridiplantae; phylum Streptophyta; class Magnoliopsida; order Poales; family Poaceae; genus Puccinellia; species Puccinellia tenuiflora. The sequence continues at coordinate 40,264 of QRDG01002373.1, forward strand.
AGAAGTTCATGCCCAGGGCAACAGTCGTCTGGTAAAGACCCTATTGTTGTTTGTGGTTCGTTCAATTACCTCCTTATGGTGAGATGTGATCTCAAGAGGGGGCCTCGATTCTGCTACGGTGGTTATGTGTCGATGAATGATAATAGACTTGAGCATCTGACTCGGTATGTTCCGATCCTGCCTTATATACACAACTAGGGATTAGCACAACGGTCGAGTCTGTTTACGTGTAGAAAGATAAAGGTGAAAACCCTAACCAACTAATTTAGACTCGATCTCTTACAATGGTATTCCGAGGATTCCCGGGCAAGTATCATGGTTGTCTTTGTATTTGAAGATGATGAGCCACCTTGGTCTTTGGGCAACCGAAAGAGACGAAATGATAAACCCACCGACCGATGCCTAATCTGTTCTACTTTCACATATGTTGGGAACTCGGGTATGTACCCTGGACAAACCTCGCTATGCCATGGATTGTGTATCCATGTTAACAAATGTGATATAGGCACATGCCACGGATCCTAACATCAAATCCTCCGGGAGTTTGGAATTGTGACGGGCCTTTGTACTAACCTCCAAAAAAGCTCGGTGGCCCCCATAAGATGCAACCAAATTGACCTCGATGACCTACTTGGCAGACTTCCGGTGGTGCGGACCACCTTCCCCATGAGATACCTCGGGCTACCACTTTCCATATGGCGACTTCGAAAAGTTGACTTCCAACACCTCGAGGACAAATGTGCGGGCAAGGTCCCCGCTTGGAATGGTAGATTCATGACCATGGCCGGCCGTGGATCCCTTGTTAAGTCGGTCCTCACCCCCTAAGCCATCTATCACTTGACGCCTCTCATCGTTCCACCGGGCCTCATCACCAACCTCAACAAAATTGAACGTGCTTTCCTTTGGGCGGCCTCCGACAAGGTTTCGGGCGGGCAATGCAAGGTCAATTGGGAGACCGTTTGTAGGCCAACTTCCCTTGGTGGCCTCGGGATCCTTCATACCGACAAATTTGCTAGAGCCTTGAGATTGAGATGGCCATGGCTCCAATGGACGGACCCTAACAAAATTTGGGCCGGTTCGCGAAACCCTTGTACGAAAGAAGACATGGACCTTTTCTACGCCTCTACAACAATCATGGTGGGAGATGGGATAAAAAAACCCCTTTCGGGAAGCTCCATGGCTTGAGGGCCAAAAACCAAGAAGCATTGCGCCTCTCAGCTTTGACATCTCCATGGGGAAAAAATGGTCCATTCGCCAAGCCCTCCTCAATAATGCGTGGATCGGTAAAATCAAAATGGTAGAGGACTTATCCTTTGAGCATGTGCGCCAGTTCGTAGATCTCTGGATCATGTTACAAGGAGTGGCCCTTAACGGCAACACCGAGGACACAATCGTCTGGAACCTCTCCACCAACGGCCAATGTTCTGCAAAAACAGCATACAAAGCTTAGTTCCATGGGGCTGTTTCCACTGACATGAAGAAATTGGTATGGTCGGTTTGGGCTCCCCCCAAGACAAAAATATTTTGCGTGGCTCGCTTTACAAAACCGGCTATGGACGGCTGACCGGTTGGCTTGGCGGGGGTGGCCGAACTGCGGACTTTGCCCGCTTTGTATGAGAGCCCCCGAGTCGATCTCACACCTCCTTGTCCATTGCCGCTTCGCGTAGAGAATTTGGGGACTCTTGAGAGATTGGCTTGGCCTCCATCATCTCGACCTTGCACTTTGGGCCAACCTAAGCCTCTCGGAATGGTGGCGGCTCATGAACGGCAATGGCTCGGCCAACCGTAAAGCTATGGCGTCGCTTCTCCTTCTCACAACTTGGGAAGTTTGGAATGAAAGAAACGCGAGGGTCTTCCGCAACAAACACACTTCTTCCTTGGCGATTCTTGCAAAGATTAAGCACGAGGCCAAGCTTTGGGTCCTCGCGGGAGCAAAACATCTCGGAGAATTAATGCCGGGAGAGTAATTCGATTGTATTTGCTAGGAGTGTCATTCGTTGTCCCCTAGCAACTTTCTTGTTATAACTATCTCTCTTAATAAAGGAAAATGGGGGGCAAAGCTTTTGCCCCACATTTTCTATAAAAACACCATAAACTGTAATAATTTAATAAATAAATGCCGTATGCATTGCTTGATACAGAGACCGGTGCTTTCCCCTCTTGGAAAAAAAACACACATGACAAACTACATGTAGTATGATTTTGCTTATGCATAATTGATCGTTGCAACAAGTCAAGTTTATACTCTGTAGGATTTTTTTTTTTGAGAGAAACCACATATTTCAATAATAAAAAATCAAGTTACATGAACAAATACACGTGGAAACTGACAGACGGATCAGGAGAAAATGGTTGTTCTGGAAACGTTGTAGATACAACCCTAAAGGGTAGAAAAATACATAACGATCCTTAAGGTTTTCTGCACACACCGAAACAAACGACCGACGCCAAACTCCAACGCCATCATGACGCACGATAAAAAAGACGTCGATGCTCCACCATTGCCAGATCCAAATAAACATCATCGCCAAAGAAGTCGGGAAAGAAAAAATGATCCACCACTTTCAGACCAACATCCTTACTCCAGAGCATCCACCTCGTTGTGGCCAGCAGCGCCACCGCAAATCACGACAAACGCTAGTGACAGACGGAGAAACTAATCTCGCCAGATCTGACGAACGGTGAAAATACCAATCCACCTGCTTCATGATGCTGCCGGTTAGAGCACCGATGACCATGTTTCGACGCGGCGCCGTCCCCTCCACCGATGCGAAGACTCTAGAAAAACCTATCCCAACCCTAACTACCCGCCAAGATCGAGAAAACAAGGTCCCTACCTCCTACCGTCGTCGGAACGGCGTAAGGAGGAGGTAGGGACCTGCGGGTTCGCCGGCGGAGGTAGGGAGAAAAGTTGCCGCCGCCTGATCGCCTCTCTCTAGAGTACTCTGTAGGCTAGTGCTATTATTTGACCAGGTTTTTAGCGGGTGTACGTGGTGCATGCAAGATTAATCACCGCGTAGTAAAATGAACTAATCACATGCGATGCGACCGGTCTGGTGGCAGCCATACATCAAAACGCAAGAGCTCGCGCGAATCTTGTCCAACCTTTTTCTCTTCTGGCCGAACGCGGAAAGCAGCACACCGCTAGTTCTTGTACTTGCAACAACTGGAGTACTGGACGATCGATGCTGAGTTGCTGACTCGGAGCTGCTCGGGTTTGTACTTTGTAGGCCTCAAAGGAGGTTGGCTCTAGTCGATCGGCACATGCACGATCCTCGATCATAGGAAGATAGTTCGAGCAAAAGCAGCAGCAGGAACAGCACGTACGAGCTACTAGCAGCCACCAGCCATACGTTTGCTTAAGACTTCAATAATCTTCAGAGTTCAGAGCAGCCTCGTCTCAGATCTAGTCACTACAGGAATGAGCTTCAATGTCGACGGTCAAACCCTATGCCGACGATGGCCGTCGGCATAGGCTCCGACGAGGCCTGCCCGTCGACACGGCCGTCGGCATAGGTTCTGCCGTCGGCACAGGGACTATGCCGACGGCGGTCTATGCCGACGGCATAGCTATGATTTTTTTTTCTGTTTTTCATTTAATATGAAATAATTCATATCTTTAAATTTATAAATCAAAATTTAACAAATAAAGTGTCTAAATCGATTAGAAAAATGAGAGGAATCCAAATATGACATCCATATCATCTTTTTGATCATGTATGACTTTTTGCAACATATTTTTGGTACTTGCTTAATAAAAAAAGTCACTGTTGGCACTTAAAAATAAAAAATGATATTTATAATAATATTTTAGAAATTGTTTTTGGCAACAATATTTGCCATACCAAGACGCACCTATGTGTCAAAAATGGACACTTTTATCACAAATTATGGCAAAGTTCTTCACAAAAAGGTCAATCATCTATAGACATGTATAAGTTTCGAGTCAAATGACGTAGATATGATCATCCCCGTGCCATAGTTTGTGATAATGTGCCCATATTTGACACATAGGTGTGTCTTGTTATGACAAATAATGTTGCAAAACTGATTTTTTTCAAATTACGTTTATAAATATCATTTTTCATTTTTTAATTGTCAAAAATGACATTTTTTGTGAAGCAAGTACGACAAATATGGTGCAAAATGGCACCCATACAATTTTCGCACAAAGTAGGCCATATTTTATCGATAATCCAGCAATATTAGGAATTTTCTCGGTTTCTACCTCAATTCGCCTATTTAAATGACTTTATGCCTATTTTGCGATAGTAATTCAATTTTAAACTACAAGTGTGTGATAGTTTGCTCCGAAAATTTTACAAAAATCATTTTAAGATGCACCGGTAGTGGTTATATCACAGAACCATCGATAGTTTTGAAAAATGAGACCCCTTTGGATGAACATGCATGATGACCATTTTGACTGTTTTTTTAACAAAATAAAAGAAAGTGAAAAAATATTCAAAAAATTAAATCCTTTGGCATGTACTCCTTTTATGTGTACTAGTTGCTAGCAAAAATGATAAACCTGAGTTTTGACAATGTTACCAAAAAACTTCTTCACAAAAATATCAATCATCTATAAACATGTATAAGTTTCGAGTCAAATGACGTAGATATGATCATCCCCGTGCCATAGTTTGTGATAATGTGCCCATATTTGACACATAGGTGTGTCTTGTTATGACAAACAATGTTGCAGAACTGATTTTTTTCAAATTACATTTACAAATATCATTTTTTATTTTTTTATTGTCAAAAATGACATTTTTGTGAAGCAAGTACGACAAATATGGTGCAAAATGGCACCCATACAATTTTCGCACAAAGTAGGCCATATTTTATTGATAATGCCGCAATATTAGGAATTTTCTCGGTTTCTACCTCATTTCACATATTTAAATGACTTTATGCCTATTTTTCGAAAGTAATTCAATTTTGAACTACAAGTGTGTGATAGTTTGCTCTGAAAATTTTACAAAAATCATTTTAAGATGCACCAGTAGTGGTTATATCACAGAACCATCGATAGTTTTGAAAAATGAGACCCCTTTGGATGAACAGGCATGACGACCATTTTGACTGTTTTTTGAACAAAATAAAAGAAAGTGAAAAAATACTCAAAAAATTAAATCCTTTGGCATGGACTCCTTTTATGTGTACTAGTTGCTAGCAAAAATGATAAACCTGAATTTTGACAAAGTTACCAAAAAACTTATTCACAAAAATATCAATCATCTATAAACATGTATAAGTTTCGAGTCAAATGACGTAGATATGATCATCCCCGTGCCATAGTTTGTGATAATGTGCCCATATTTGACACATAAGTGTGTCTTGTTATGACAAACAATGTTGCAGAACTGATTTTTTTCAAATTACGTTTATAAATATCATTTTTCATTTTTTAATTGTCAAAAAATGACATTTTTTGTGAAGCAAGTACGACAAATATGGTGCAAAATGGCACCCATACAATTTTCGCACAAAGTAGGCCATATTTTATCGATAATCCAGCAATATTAGGAATTTTCTCGGTTTCTACCTCATTTCGCCTATTTAAATGACTTTATGCCTATTTTTCGAAAGTAATTCAATTTTGAACTACAAGTGTGTGATAGTTTGCTCCGAAAATTTTACAAAATCATTTTAAGATGCACCAGTAGTGGTTATATCACAGAACCATCGATAGATTTGAAAAATGAGTCCCCTTTGGATGAACAGGCATGACGACCATTTTGACCATTTTTTGAACAAAATAAAATAAAGTGAAAAATACTCAAAAAATTAAATATTTTGGCGTGGACTCCTTTTATGTGTACAAGTTGCTAGCAAAAATGATAAACCTGAGTTTTGACAAAGTTACCAAAAAACTTCTTCACAAAAATATCAATCATCTATAAACATGTATAAGTTTCGAGTCAAATGACGTAGATATGATCATCCCCGTGCCATAGTTTGTGATAATGTGCCCATATTTGACACATAAGTGTGTCTTGGTATGGCAAACATTGTTGCCAAAAATTATTGTTTAAAATATTTTTCTAAATATCATTTTTTTCATTTTTTAAGTGTCAAAATGACTTTTTTTATTAAGCAAGTATTAAAAATATGTTGCAAAAAGTCATATACATGATGAAAACGGTGACATGGATATCATATTTGGATTCCTCTCTTTTTTCTAATCGATTAAGACATTTTATTTGTTAAATTTCGATTTACAGACTTATAGATATTAATTATTCAATACTAATGTAAAAAGGAAAAAATAAAGTAAAATAAATTTTATTGTTATTTATTCAAAAAATATTATTACCTAATTGTTGTTACTTATTCAAATAAATTTACAAAATTTAAACAATAAAAAGTGTAACATCATGACCCATGGATTAATATGGTTGATAGGATATTAATATCAGTAAGTTCTAACATCTCATCTGGAAGCTAATTTGGAAGGAACTCAAAAGTTAAACATGCTTGGACTGAAGCAATCTGAGGATGGGTGACCAAACGGAAAGTTTGACTAAGGTAAGTATTTTGACCTGAGATTAAGTATGTTGCTAAGTGGAAATTTCGAAATTTGAAAAAAAAAATTGGAACAAATAATTTGAAAAAAAATTATCTTTGTTTATTTATTTTGGAAAAAAAAATTTAGAAAACAAAATGCCGACGGAATCTACGCCGACGGCTTTTCTCTATGCCGACGGCAAAAGGCACTATGCCTACGGGGCAATATGTCGACGGCCATACACCGACGGCCGCCGTCGGCACATTGCCGTCGGCATAGCCATCCGTTCCTGTAGACTAGACGATGGAAGGAATCAGGAAATGTTAGCAACTCAACAAGGCCATGATATAGTAGTACAATTTGTTATTGGCACGTGCGATTCAGGACAAATTAGTCGCATGCAAGTAAACTAAGCATACAGTCCGACAGATTAAATTTCAGCATCAAGTTTGCACTGCACGCGCATGGTCGCGCAGATCGATCCTCTCTCCGGTGCTGTGATCGAACGGCAGTTAACGTCGCACGGGAGATGTCTGTCGCTTGATCTCGCTACGCCGATGGCGACTTGGAAGTCGGAGTGATGGAAGATCGGGCGTCGACGTGCCACCTACCATGCATGATCGATCCAATGCAGGACTAACAGCATCTGCCAGCTGAGCTGATGTCGACGGCGCAGGAGTAACAGAACTGGACGCTGACTGCTGACAGCAGCGCGGGAGTGCGCGGTCATCACTGGATCTCTGACGTGAATCGAATTGGAAGACTTGTTAAAAGGGCCTAAAGTTTTTTTTCAGAGCAACCAGGCCATAGCCCATGCCGCTGGGTTGGTCTTCTGGAGAATTTCACTCGAGCTGGCAGGAAATGGGCTTGTGGGCCGTAACTGCTATGTGGCTCGGAATGGGAGGTAATGCCTGCATGATGCCCAATATCTACCAATCATCTTTTTGTCCAGCCAGAGGGAGACATATCCCCCCAAGTTGGTACGATTTGGAGACCCCCCCCCCCCCCCCCCCCCCCAACCCCACACACAATATACAAAAGCGGGCAAATGACCCCCTATAGCGATTTTTGTCACATCAATAGCGGTTTTGCAGTACATATTGGTAATTAGGCGTTGATTTATCAGTGACGTGGCGGTACATTGCCTTGCCAATGAACCATGTATCGGCAATGTTGAGCAGGGGCGAGGAGGTGATTCGCAGCTGCATCACGACCTCATGCTCACCCTCACAGCCTCACACCTCCCAAGTGATTCTCAAGCCTAATTAGCATCATAACGAGGTTAAAACCGCAATTGAGTAACACAAACCGCCACAGGGGGATTATTGATCCGGTTTTGTTAATTTTGGGGTCTAAATCATACCAGCTTCGAGTTCAGGGGTATTCCCTTGGGGTGGATTTGGGGGTGATTTCTATACTTCTTTCTTTTAGGGAAAAGACCATGATGTTGCCATTTGATTAGAAGGACTAGAGCTTGTTTACATACAAAACCCAAAACATAGAAGATATAATTTTGAATTCTCGTTTATCTTGAATAAAACACTAGGGGCTTCTCTCCCGCAAAACCCAAAGCCACAAACCGCCTTCCATGTTGCCGGCCACAAGTTAAGCGACCAAAGAACCTGTGTGTCGAGCGGAGAGAGGGTCTAAACCAACCTTCGTGGATTGTATCATTTTGACTAGGAATTCATTTTCATTCTGAGAAATATTAGATTCTTACTATTTCTTGTGTGTAATTGGCGACGGCGTGTGGGTTTTGAATTTCGGTTTCAACAATATTTCGCCCCAACCGAAATAACCAAAAGTTATTGATTGACAGTTAAACTGATAAAGCTTCTACCCAAGGAAAGATCAGCAGATCATCGACCTATGCTCTCATGAGTCCTGAGTCCTGACCGAGGGGAGAAAAATAAGCCGTAAACAATGCATGTTAATTAGGAGAAGCAAGTTAGCGATTTTTGTCACATCAATAGCGGTTTTGCAGTACATATTGGTAATTAGGCGTTGATTTATCAGTGACGTGGCGGTACATTGCCTTGCCAATGAACCATGTATCGGCAATGTTGAGCAGGGGCGAGGAGGCGATTCGCAGCTGCATCACGACCTCATGCTCACCCTCACAGCCTCACACCTCCCAAGTGATTCTCAAGCCTAATTAGCATCATAACGAGGTTAAAACCGCAATTGAGTAACACAAACCGCCACAGGGGGATTATTGATCCGGTTTTGTTAATTTTGGGGTCTAAATCATACCAGCTTCGAGTTCAGGGGTATTCCCTTGGGGTGGATTTGGGGGTGATTTCTATACTTCTTTCTTTTAGGGAAAAGACCGTGATGTTGCCATTTGATTAGAAGGACTGGAGCTTGTTTACATGCAAATGCAGAAGAAGAAAACACATGAAAGGGAAAGATGAACTAGGGCGGTGAGCCAGTGACACATCCCTCGGACATGGATGAAGCGTATTCTCAATCCCCCGTCTCTCTTGGTGTCCCAGGGGTGCAACACCATCTGCCTAGCGCTTGTTGCCCAATGCGCCAACACATGTAGCACACAATCATCACATACGACGTTGAAAAACAACTTCGAAAGAAAATTAGCGTAAATATTCACCATAACTCATCAATATTAGATATTATAGTTTAGAAGATATGATTTTGAATTCTCGTTTATCTTGAATAAAACACTAGGGGCTTCTCTCCCGCAAAACCCAAAGCCACAAACCGCCTTCCATGTTGCCGGCCACAAGTTAAGCGACCAAAGAACCTGTGTGTCGAGCGGAGAGAGGGTCTAAACCAACCTTCGTGGATTGTATCATTTTGACTAGGAATTCATTTTCATTCTGAGAAATATTAGATTCTTACTATTTCTTGTGTGTAATTGGCGACGGCGTGTGGGTTTTGAATTTCGGTTTCAACAATATTTCGCCCCAACCGAAATAACCAAATGTTATTGATTGACAGTTAAACTGATAAAGCTTCTACCCAAGGAAAGATCAGCAGATCATCGACCTATGCTCTCATGAGTCCTGAGTCCTGACCGAGGGGAGAAAAATAAGCCGTAAACAATGCAAGTTAATTAGGAGAAGCAAGTTAGCGGCCATTGTTGCATGGCGAAGCTACTAGTAGTAGTACTAATCAAGGAACGATGCACGCCCAAACATAGCCTCCACAAACGTCTCCCGGCCCTTCTTTCCTCGGAATCCCGCGGTGCCCAAATAAACCCTCGTTCTCCAATGCCTTCCGCCTCCTTTCTCCAATCCTCTCTGCCATGTCCGGTGTAAGGCAGAGAGCGAGAGAGAGAGGAAGAAGAAGCTGTAAATAAAGGAGGAAAATAAAAAAGCTTCCCCTCCAAAGGGAAACTAAACAGCTACTCCGTCGACCATGTCGTCGGCGTTCGGCGACTTCGGCCCGCTCACGGAGCGCCGCAAAGCCGAGAAGGCGCGGCAGACCCGCAAGCGCCTTATGATCGCCGGCGGGACCATCGCCGTCATACTCATTGTCTGCGGCGTCGCCGTCATGTACAACGGGAAAAAGGACGAAAAAAGCGGAGGGTCGGGCAGCAAGAAGGGCTCGTCCCCGCCAAAGGGCAAGTCCGGCGGCGGCTCCGGCTCTGGCTCCGCCGGAGGATCTGACGCGCCGGCCGTTGACCTAAAAACCGTGTCGAAGACCATCACGCTGCTGTGCAAGCAGACGGACTTCGAGAACGTCTGCCAGGAGAGCCTGACCCGGTGCGCTAACGCGAGCGCCTCCTCGCCCAAGGACGTGGTGCGCTCGTCGGTGCAGGTGATCGGCGAGGCCATCTCTCAGGCGTTCGACCGCGCCGACCTGATCATGAGCACCGACCCGCGCGTGAAGGCCGCCGTCGCCGACTGCAAGGAGTTCTTCCTGTGGGCCAAGGACGAGCTGAACCGAACGCTCGACGGCATGGACGCCAAGGACAGCCTCACCAAGCAGGGGTACCAGCTGCGCATCTGGCTGAGCGCGGTGATCGCGCACCAGGAGACCTGCATCGACGGGTTCCCCGACGGCGAGTTCAAGGACAAGGTGAAGGAGTCGTTCGTCAAGGGGAAGGAGCTGACCAGCAACGCGCTGGCGCTCATCGAGAAGGCGGCGACGTTCCTCTCCGGCTTGAAGCTCCCGCAGCGCCGGCTTCTCGTCGAGGAGGAGCCGCGGCGTGCCGAGCCGGTGCTCGGGGAGGACGGTATCCCGGAGTGGGTGCCGGAGAGCGATCGGAGGGTTCTCAAGGGCGGCGGGTTCAAGGGCGACGTCAAGCCGACCGTGACGGTGGCCAAGGACGGCAGCGGCAAGTTCAAGACCATCAACGAGGCGCTCACTGCCATGCCAAAGACCTACGACGGAAGGTATGTGATCTACGTGAAGGAGGGTGTGTACGAGGAGTACGTTACGATCACAAGACAGATGCCGAACGTGACCATTACCGGGGACGGCTCCAAGAAGACGATCGTCACCGGTAAAAAGAACTTCGTGGACGGCATCACCACCTTCAAGACCGCAACCTTCTGTAAGAACATCGTGGACGGCCGTCAACTTATTCGTCGTTGATCGACCGGTCATTTACTGAGGACGCAGTTAATTGGTTTTTGTAGCGGCGCTCGGCGACGGGTTCATGGCGATCGGGGTGGGGTTCCAGAACACGGCGGGAGCGGAGAAGCACCAGGCCGTGGCGCTGCTGGTGACGTCGGACAGGTCCATCTTCCTCAACTGCCGCATGGAGGCGTTCCAGGACACGCTGTACGCGCACTCCAAGGCGCAGTTCTACCGCAACTGCATCATCAGCGGCACCGTGGACTTCATCTTCGGCGACGCGGCGGCGGTGTTCCAGAACTGCATCATCACGCTCCGGCGCCCGATGGACAACCAGCAGAACATCGTGACCGCGCAGGGCCGCGCCATCGCGCGGGAGGCCACGGGGTTCGTGCTCCAGAAGTGCGAGTTCAACGGCGAGACCGCGCTCACGGCGCCGGGGAAGCCGCCCATCCGCAACTACCTCGGCCGCCCGTGGCGCGAGTGCTCGCGGACCATCATCATGGAGTCGGAGCTGCCGGCGATCATCGACAAGGAAGGGTACATGCCGTGGCAGGGCGACTTCGCGCTCAAGACGCTCTACTACGCCGAGTATGGCAACAAGGGGCCGGGGGCCGACACGGCGGGGCGCGTCAAGTGGCCGGGGTACCAGAAGACGATCAGCAAGGAGGACGCCACCAAGTTCACCTTGGAGAACTTCCTCCACGCGCAGCCATGGATTGACCCGACCGGCACGCCGGTCAAGTACGACTTCTTCGGATGATCGAGGGGACTGCGAACGTGCCTGCGCGATAGGGGGGTTGGGGGAAGGGACCGCGGGGTATATTGCCATGCATGTTTAAATCCGGCGATGCACGCGCGCATGCATGTGTGTCTAGTTTTACTTTGTGTTTGTATACTGGCTGATATACGCGTTTCTTGCGCTTGTACATGTATTTTTGTATTAACGATTAGAGTTAAATGCTTCCACGGTTTATCAAGTTGCCGAGAACGAGCATATTTGTCACCAGCTCAGAAAAAAGGGTAGCAAATTGGTATGAAAGTTGTGCAAATGTTGCACATTGGTCAATCCGTTGTTGCCGGTCTTAAGTCGCTCACGTGGGACCAACATGCAGATGATTTTTTTGGGAACAAAATCCCTTGTGAGTTATGTCCTTCTCATTATCACGTCCTCGACCAATCATGTAGCAAGTTAGAAACGCCGTCACAGCGATTCCAATTGTGCGTTGAAGGAGTCGCGGCAAGACTTTGACAGTGGCGGGCGGTGGTGGCCTCTCCAGACGGCGTCCAAGTGTTCTCTCTTGGTCGAAGAGAGCTCGGCGCTCCCAAACCTGACTACGATTAGTAGCTCGATGCCAATTTAGTCGATTAGGTTGACTAGGTCGATTAGGTCTGCAATCCGGGGTAGGTCTCAATTGTATGTTGCTTAGATGGGTTGTAACGCTGATTTGCTTAGTTTCATTGGGGTAATTTTGGTCTGGTTCGATTGAATTGGTTTGGTCCCATAAGAACTAGGGTTTCGGCCAAGAAAATACCTTCCAATGTAGGATTGTGGCCTACCAAATTCTGTGGGGAGATTCACCATGGTAGAGTTTCTACGGTGTAGTAGCGAATGGAGGCTACATAGATGGAAAATTTGATATTTTTTCGATGAATTGATCAGGAGACATGGTGTCAGCATATTATTGGCTAAATTTCGAGAGAACAAGGTCATCCAACTTGCTGGTTAGAGCATGTTCATTGGCTTGAGCAAAGTTAACACTTGGTAGATGGGTTGAGAATAATGATTTTTCAAAGGATGGTAACAAAATGGATGCAACGTATGTTTATTGGAGGAGCATGAGATTGTACGTTGATCAGGCTGAATTGTTGAGAGAACAAGATATGCCACATGATGTTCTATCATCAACCATTCCTGGTCTTCCTAGTGTGATTGTTTCTAAAATGAAAAGGGGTCTGACAATAAGAATAGTTAATTGCAATGAAGGTGGACATGAAGAAACTGGTCCTGATGAAGAAGAAAAGGAGGAGATTTCGATATAATGGATAATAATTGTGAATTTGAAAAAGAAGAAGTGGAAGATTCTAATGATGATGAAGATGACAATGCATATAATAAGAATGGTGATGATGATGTGGAAGATGGAATTATGAAAAAAAAATGCAACAAGAGCATGTGTGTCATGATGATGGTGTACAAGAAGATGGCTATTTGGGGCATCTTTGTGCAAAAGATGATCTACTCAACACCTTCAAGCCTAGAGTGTTCAAACCTAATGCATACACGAGAAAACCTATCTTCAAGCTAGGCATGGCATTTTATACTACGGAAGAGCCGAGGAATATATTAGCACAATACTCTGTGGAGAAATAGGATGCGGGTGGAGAACAAGAGTAACAACAACAAGAGCTTAGAAGACCATTGTGTAGAAGGCTATTAGTAGCTTCCTCTGGTAATAGGACAAACATATACTTCATGAAGGAGTATGATCCCCACCATTCCTTTGTGAATTAAGGATGTTCGGTTCTGGAATTAGGAGGAATGGGACGGGACGGAACCGTCCCTAGGACCCGTTCCTGTGTTCGGTTGGAGCGAAAGGACGGAACCGAGTAGTCCCCCAGAATGGAATATTCGCTGAAGATGCGGAACGCGGTCATCCGGCCGAATCGGCCGGACCTGGTGGAACGCGTGCGATTAGCGCCCTCCTCTCTCTCACCTCTCGCTAATCCTCTCCTCTCTCTGGACCAGCTCGGGCGACGGGGGGCCGCTCGAGGGCGCGGGCGGCTGGTCGCGACGGCCAGGCGACGGCGGCGGGGCCGGACGGAGCGGAGGCGGCGACGGCCGAGCTCGTCGGCCTCGGCCCAACCTCCCCGTGCTCCCCTAGCGACGGCCATGGCGACGGGGGGGGGGGGGGGGGGCAGCTCGACGGCGGCGGGGCCGGACGGAGCGGAGGCGGGGCGTCCACGCGGCGGCCAAGCAGCGGCGGAGCAGGGACGGCCACGCTGGCGGCGTGAGGCGGGGCCGGACGTCCCCTCGTGACCAGCAGGCGGTGCGGCGTCCACGCGGCGGAGGAGGCGGGGCCGGGCGGCCCAAGGCGCGAAGCAGGGATGGCGGCGGCGAAGCAGGGACGGCGGCGGTGGCCAGCAGGCGGCAGCGAAGCAGGGACGGCGGCGGTGACCTCTGATCTGATTGGTATAGGACAAACATATACTTCATGAAGGAGTATGATCCCCACCATTCCTTTGTGAATTAAAGGAAGGTGAAGGATATGGCATATGCTTATATGGCAAAGAGATTCATTGAAGTGTTTATAGACATTGAGAATGTGTCCATGAAAACCTTTAGAAAGATAGTTCAAAAGGAACTAAACTTGATGATGACTACCAAATTTAAGGCTGCAAAATCTAAGTATGAAGCTAGATCTAGAGGTGGTTCATGGTGATGAGAGTATTCAACAGAACATGCTATTGGACTATGGGGAGGAGTTGATGAACAAACATCCTGGCACATCTTTCTATCTAAGACAGTAGGAAACCCTAGAATTTTTAGCACCTACTATTTTTTCTAGATGCTTGCAGAAGGCTTTTGAAGGGTGGCAGACTAGTAATTTTCTTAGATGGTACTCACATCAAAAACAAATATTGTGGAGAACTTCGCATGGCAGTAACTGAAAATGTTGAGGAAGCACATGAACAAGTGCAAGAGGAAGAAGAAATGAACAAGCAAATGAAAATGTTCAAGCACAAGTTCCGCAAGAAGAAAGAAGTAGGGCAAGAGAAGAAGGTGTTGCATCTGATCAAGAAAATCTAGCAACTAATCAAATAACAAAATCAAGCAAACAAAACTTATTATGAAAGTTAGAGAGTAACTAGAAGTAGGAAAACTTAATGAGAAAATGAGAAAAAAACTAATGTACATTATTTGATGACAATGGTGTCATCAATGATCCTAGTATTCGTAAAGTAGGCCATGTTTTTCATCCTTTATTCTTATTTTTGTAACATCCCAAATTTTTCCAAATTTTTGGAATGTTAAATTAAATCAACTTTCACAAGATTTTTTTTTTGAGAATTGATTAAAAGAAACATTCGAATTACTAAAGAAACCTGAATATATTTTTAAAGTTTTTAAAATTATCATTTCAAAACCCCAATACATATGATTTCTCAAAATATATTTTGAAGTGAAAATGGTTTCCTAATTTCTATATCTTAATTACTACTTTTACTATTTTAAAATTTATTTGAAATAAAAGAAATATTATATAAAACTCTAATCCTATATTCAATTTTTCATAAAAATACACTATATGTCTATATGCATATTTTTAATTTTCCAAATTTGGTTTGAAATATAACTAGAGTAAGACATCTGAATTGAGAGACTCGAAAGGGTAGATTTTAATGTGTGCATCGCATTCACAAATATGAAGAAATTTAAACTTTTTGTGAATAGAAACGATGGCAGTGCCGCTGTAGTCCAATTTCGTGTCCGGATCCTCATTAGACCAATGGAGAAGACTACGTGGTGCGTCGAGTGAAGATGCTTTTATGAGCCACAAGAGGAACCAACAGGTTTTGCAAGATGACATTCGTAAAAAAATGAAAAGGTCCGGTGTTACCACCGCACCTTCGGAAACGTCACATGACAATTTATATAGTTTTAATCATACTGGGGAAATAAATATGTATAGACATGTTTAAGCTTTGCTTCAGCCCATAAAAACAAATGTGAATAGCTAGAAAAAAAGTCATCATCAATGGAATTTGAACTTCAATTTATTTCGAGAGAAAAACATCAGTTTGCTGCATTTGCAGAACAATTGTCCTATTTTCTCAAATTCTTCACCGAGTGGCGCCACGTGTCGAGGAGGGCATTGTTCGCATGACAAATCGTGTAGCGAGTTCCAAAGATGAAGTGATGGGACCTCTCGTGGTGTGGTAAACGAGCAGGCTCATCAAAAAGAAGCGAGGCCACAATTACAATCTACTTAGTACAACGGTATTCTACTGTATTTACTGTTTGCGAGACTCAAGTAGGAGTGCATGTATGCAATCTTGCAAGCAAAAAAACACAACAAAAATATTCTCCGTACCAAATGCTGACTGGTGCTATATGAGTAACAACTAACAAGAAAGGTTTGAACAGGAGGGCCGATTTGTCGCCACAGCCTTAGCTTCTAAAAAGTACTTATATTTACCTAAATACTAGATTTTTTTTCTTAGAAAACTTGTTTTCCGAACTAAAGTTGCTAACGCTGAATATGCACGCATCTAAAATACCAATTTAGCTTAAGTGATGTGCATACATAGGTGGCTGAAATATACAAACTAAGCAAAACTGGCGTTCTTTCTTTGAGCAATGCGCAGCTATTGCTTCCAGAAAGGTTGATAAGCAGCGTGAACCAAAACATTATGTTTTCCTTGCCAATATGTGCAAAATATTTTTTACACGTTGTGAGACCAGGAGCTTACTAGCAGAAAGTTTAGTTTATTACCAGTGTTCGGAATAGCTACGAACAAATCATTCAACCATCAATTAGTTTATGTTTCATGTTATAGTCCAAAAGACAGGAAACTCAGTTTAGACACCTGCTGTCACTACTCACTAGTATCCCTCCGCATCACAAATAGACAGCACAAAAAAGACTGAAGCTGCAAGTCATAAAAGACCAAATGGAGAGACATACAAACAGACGGAAATAAAAATCATTCAAACGACAGTAATTAGAAGCAACGATTGGATTGATGAAGATTGAACATGGCCAATGTCACTAATCTTCGTGCCACGCATTACATTAAACCACAAGCACAGACATTCTCAAAGCCACGACCAACATAAGCATACTTCAAAAACTTACTTGATCTGCTACTGCTAAAAACGCACGCTTCTAATATATTCCAATATGGCTAAGTGATGTGTAGTCATACATTGCTGAAAGACATTCAACAAAACTGGAACAAGTTAGGTGTGTTTGATTAAAGAGTTTAAAGATTGTGAGGATTTTATCCTTAGAATTTCTACGTTGGTCGTGTGATTCAAAGGATGCAATCCTTAGGAATTCTTCAAGGATTCCTTGCACCTATTTGTCTCTATTTGTAGGAAATTTTCTCCACTCCAACCTCATGTTAGAATTCCTTTGCTTTCCGATGATTCAAACACCAACTGATCCACATTCATTTAGTTTTCAATTCTTGTAGGATTCAACTTGTCATGCCATCCAACCTATACTTTCCTATCCCACACTTTCTACCCTTGAATCAAACAAGCCCTAATGAGTTTCTTAGGAATGCTAACTGTGGTGCAGAATGTCTCAACTGGGTTGGTGCCAGAACCTTTATGCAGAAGCAATTTTACCTTTGCAGCAAGAGTTTACTAGCAGAAATTGTTCCCAATAGCAAGGAAAAAACCATTCAATCATTCAACCAACTAGCTTCAGTTTCATGTTACAGTCTCAAAGACAGGAAACTTGGTTTAAAAAGTTAGTCAGGAAGTTGCAAGTAAAAGGACGAGGGCCAAAATGACCAACAAATACGAACGGAAATTAGAAGCCACGATTTGGATTGATGATATTGAACAGAGCCAATCTCGGTAGCATTTCTTCATAGCAACATAGCAAGCATTACATTAAACCACAGGCACAAACATTTCTCAGATCCACGACCTACAGAAGCCTAGTATCCCCTAGCCGCCGAAGCCGTAGAGGGTGCGGCCCTGGCGCTTGAGCGCGTAGACGACGTCCATGGCGGTGACGGTCTTGCGGCGGGCGTGCTCGGTGTAGGTGACGGCGTCGCGGATGACGTTCTCGAGGAAGATCTTGAGCACGCCGCGGGTCTCCTCGTAGATGAGCCCGAGATGCGCTTCACGCCGCCCCTCCGCGCCAGCCGCCGGATCGCCGGCTTGGTGATCCCCTGGATGTTGTCCCGCAGCACCTTCCGGTGCCGCTTCGCGCCGCCCTTGCCCAGCCCCTTGCCGCCCTTGCCTCTCCCGGACATCTCTGCTCGTCTCGCTCGAGGTAGAAGAATGGATTTGTTGCTGGGAGCGAGCTGGATTGGATTGGTGTGGACGGAGGTGGGTGGAGGGGGATTATATAGCGTGGGCTTTGCTGGGTTGGTGGTGTGGGAGGCGTTGGATTCGGGAGCGATCCGTGGGAGGGGTGCGAGCGACGGTGTGAGCCGTTGGATGCGGAATGGTGCGCTGCTATTGGTGGAGTGGTGGGGTGCGGATCGGTGGGGTGGGAATTTGGGAGATGGAGTGCGCGGGGAACGAAAAAATGGGTGGGAATTTTCGCGGTGTCTGGTGGGAGATTTTTTTTGAACAAATTCTGGCGGGAGATGGACCTTTGTTTGGGCCGCGCGAGCGTGCGGCAGCCTGCGAGGAGCACCGCCGAGGTTTCGTACAACCCAGCTTCAATCCTTTCGATCCAGGCTGAGGCCTGTCTCTCCTGGGTCTCCGGTTTGGTACATATAACAAAAAAAAAACTAAGTAAGGGACCGTTCTTATCCCTTGCTACAGTCCAGAGAGGCGATAAGAAGGCGACCCCGGTCTCTCAGCTCCGGCGCCGGCCAGGCCGGTGGTTCCCCCCCTCTCCGCCTGCTGCCTCGGCGGCGGGAGAGTGGGGGAACCCCGGTTCTGCGAGTCCGGCTCCCAGTGTGTAGATTAGGGGGGTGTTTGGTTAGGCTTTCTAGTTGGCTTTTGGCTTTGGCTTATAAGCCTAAAAAGCAACTAAATAGGTGCTTTTGGCTTTTGGCTTTTGACTTATGTTTTACTATGGTATAAGCCAAAAGCCAAAAACCAAAAACACCTATTTAGGTGCTTTTATGGCTTATAAGCCAAAGCCAAAAGCCAACTAGAAAGCCTAACCAAACACCCCCTAGGTGTGTGTGCCCTGCCGGCGGTGTTGAAGACGGTGGCGATGGCGTCGGCGTTTGGGCGTGGTTCTTCCCCTCCTTTCCCCGTTCCGGCCTGGGTGCCGGGGAGGTCGTGAAGATGCGTCGGGTGCTCTCCTCCATCAGTGTTCCTCCGGCCGGCCGAGGTGGCGAGGGGAGGCGCTGGTGGTGGTGGGAGATCCGTTTTTGTTGGTGGTGCTGCAGGAGGTCTTCTTCTCCGGCGTCTCTGCTCTGGCCGGCCGTGGTGGCGGGGGGAGCGGTGTCTGCAGGAGCTTGGGCAGCGAGGATGGTGGTCCTGGGCGGCGTTGCGTCGGCGGGAAGAAGGGTGGAGCTGGGGAGCGAGTGCTGTGACCGTGTCCTATCATTGAGCCCATATTCCGTCGCGGTGCGGCGGATGGATCTTGCGGTCGACTTCAAAGTGTGGCGGCGCCTCCTCCCCGGCGGTATGTGGTACGGCGACGTCGGCGACGGCTTGGTATCTTGGGAGCGTGGTGGTGGATCCGATCGCGTTGTTCCAGGTTTCTCAGGGTGCTTCGTGCAAGTTTGCAGGGCCCTTCTGTATTTTCTTTTCTTTCTTGGACCTTCGTGTAATTTGTACTGGGTTTCCTGAATATATGGATCGGATCCTTTTCCTCAAAAAAAAAACAAAAAAAAAGTGGTTTTCTTTACGCCTTTGGCTTCTCTCATGTAAAACTCTAATTAATAAATTTAGCAATTCTACTTCTAACATTTTTTTTTAAAGAGCTATTCAAGGATACAGGTCGCCCGAGCGGTAATGAGGTGAACCCAAAGCCTATTCGCTGCTTATAGCGGCAAATCAGTTTTATTTATGGAATGTTTTCGTCCAAACATGTGTAGTTGGATCTTTCTGTTGGAACCGCCATTCGAAGATGTTAGGTTCACGTGGATGCTTCCTCAAAAAATAAGATACTAATGTTTCCTCAGGCTCCGCTATTTGAGCTTGTAATTGGTTCATGATACGGAAGGAAGACCAATTGGCTTGGGTTCCATCGCCTTGCTGATGTGCCTCTCGGAACAACCGCCCCTGCCATAGGCTCCCTTGCTTGGTGTCGTACCCCATGACATCACGGCGTAGGAGGCCGTCGGTGTGTGCGCCAACAGTCGCGGGCCTGCAGAAGCCGTAGGGTGTGCCGACCACGGGCGTGAGGCCACCCCCCATCGGGATGAGTGTGGCGTCCACCGGTGCCTGCCGGGAGGCGAAGGGACGAACCTTCTAATCGATGATGTTGCCAGTGTTGTGGCCGTCGAGGTTCCAGCAGGCGTGGTGCACGAGATTCACCGTGGTGGCCTTGCCCGCATCGTCACTTTCATGTACACGATCAGAACGTGCGGGCTTCAAAATCTGGTAGGCCACACACACACATCGAGATCGTCTCGCGGCCATATTGAAAACAACATCCGCTTATAATCCGTAGCAACGGACGGGCATATTCGCTAGCTCGGAAAAAAGGAGTAGTTCATGGGAAACAAAATCATCTTTCTCAAAAAACTAGAATACATGAGAAAAAGAAAGGATAAAAGTTTTCCATAGACGGGAGCAATCGTGCTGTTGAGCAGCAAGAAGATTCCTGCTCCCCTTGGCCACCTCGACAATCCACAACAACACAGCCCACGTCATGGGACAGTTTGTCTTCAAGTTGGCACAGTGGTACTTGCTGCCCATAGATGGATACACATACACAAGCACATCACGCCACGCATGCAAACACGGGCCTTTTACTTGCTGTTACTGTAAGCCATGGGACCTTCACACGGCTCCACTGATTTTGACATCCTAACAGCAATAACAACAACACGTACGCCTCTCAACTAGACGGGACAAGGACGACGAGGACTCCGTCCGTGCACTGCCGCGCGCCTCCCCCCCCCCCCCCCCCCCCCCCCCCCCCCCCCGCCTGGGATCCAGTGCCTTGTTCACACCAAGGCACGGTCTACCTTGCCCCCTTCCATCCACCATTCATCTTCCATCCAATGGATGAGATTCATCTAAAATATAAAATTGAACTATAAATATTTTTTTAAAAATTTGAAAAAATTCCAGCAGATTGTATATGGTCCGATGTGTAATAATAAATGTTTTCAGTTTATTTTAGTAAGTGGTTTATCGTTAAATAGCTTTTCATAATTTGATCTTAAAAAGCTATTAAATCATAAATGAGTGATCCAGTTGACACGAAATTTTTAGAGAATAGACGAGGAATCATGTACAACCTACTGAAATTTTTTCAAAAATTTTAAAAAATGTTTAAAGTTCGAGTTGGGGCAAGGTACACCGCGCCTTGCTATGAGCAAGGCACTGGATCCCAGTCCCCCCCCCCCCCCCCCGGTGCCTACCTGACAGATACCCGTCCATCGCATCAGTTATTGCCGAGCTCTGTTCGAGCTCAGCTGCCTGCGAGCGAGGACGGATGTGTACTGGACTTGCTTTCACGACGGCCCCCCCGTCTCGATCGAAACTGATGACGCCGGCGGTCCTGCGACGGCGACCCGCGGGTCCGAACTTTCTGCTTGTTCTTAAAGTAAAGCCTGTGTTCAAGTCGTCAGGGCGATCCCGTTTAGGAGCGTACGTCCTGCTCGATCTTGATTTGTTTATTTGTGGACTCTGCCGTCTCCAAATTACTTTAGCGAGATTTAATTGCCGACAGAGCTTTGCCACTCCGTGTCTCCAAATTACTTAGGCTGGAAGCAATGGCTCGTGGGTAACCCGCCAGGTTGATGCTTGAGAGTTGAGACGGTATATCCTCCCCACGTCGCTCCCGCGGGCGGGCGACGGGTCGAAACCCTAGCCGGCCATCGCGTGGTCGTCCTTCTCTTCACTTCTCCTCCAACGACACTGTTGTTGGGCATGGCCGGGCGAAGTTGGCGGCGTCGGACTCCTTTCACCTCCCCGCACGGCGGTCTGGCATCGGATGGCACCACGGGGACAAAGATGTCGTGCTCGGTGGCGGAGCTAGCATTGGCATCAAGGGATGTCAAAAGCTCAAAATGAGAGAAGCATGACACTAGTGAGGTCATTTCCTGGTATTTCTTGTGTCAAAACTGGTGTACACTTAGCTATTATATTGGTGTTAACATTTTTTGTGATGTCGCTTGACATCATAATCACCATGCAGCTCCGCCATTGGTCGTGTTGCGTGGGGGCGTGGTTGCGCGGGAGAGGTCCTTCGCGGCGGCGCGGCAGATTGCGTGGTGGCGGATCGTGTCTGGGGTTCGGCGGTGACGTCCCGTCCAACCGGGTCTGATGGGGTGCACGCGACGCGGAATCGTTCGGGTTTGCTATGGTGGCGGTCTAGCTTCGGCCAGATCTGGGCCCTGTCGTAGCGACTCGGGCGTTGGAGGCGGCGGCGTGTCCCCGGCGGCAGCTTCCTAATTCGAATAAAGGCGGAGGAGCAGTGGCACTACAGTGGTCTTCGTCCATCCAACTGGCTACTCTGCTGCTGCCGATCGTCCTCGATTTGGCCACCGAAGAGTTCTGGATTTCTGTGTCGGTGGTCTTCACGGATTGACGCTTAGCGCTCCTGAACCTCTGGAGTGGATGCGATCCAGTCTTGTGCGCGTCCACAACATCAAACCGTGGGGCTTCAGAGGGCGGGTCGCGCACCTTCGCTTTACGTTGACACCATGGAACATGCCGACGTCTGCGATTTCCATGGTGTTGGTAGAGGCGGGAATGTCAAAATGACTACGATTGGAAGGCCAAAGTGATGTCGACGGAGGGAGTTGGATGTGATGAAGACTTTGCTTAACATGCTGCTCTACGGGCATGGCTGCGGGTTGATTCATGTCTGTTTCGCACATGTGATGCTTTGTGCGTCTAGTGTTTCGTGCTTTGCAGCAACGACCTCCCAAGTTGGGCCGGAAGCACCGGCATGCTTCTTTGGTGGTGCTCTTCAAGTACCCAAGTCTCGATATACAAGGTGAAAACCGTATGTCTTGACCTTCACTGGTTGTACCTGACAATGACAAAAACTCTCTTGTCGAAGTGCTGTCTAGAGAGTTTGGATTTTTCTTTTGTGAAAACCTACAATATTTGAGTGAACGACTATGCGTGATTGATCAATATGGCGGTATCCATTTTTTTAGCTGTGTATATCTTTATGTTTGTGTAAAGGTTAAATGTGATGATATCTTATTAATATTACTCCCTCCGATCCCTAATAAGTATTGTTCACTTAGTATAAAATCTATATTAACTTAGTACACAATGAGCGATATTTTTTATGGATCGGAGAGAGAGTACGTATATTCACTCGCTTTTTCGAGAAAAGAAGCAAAGGCTGGTTAAACCGCGGACGAACAACGGAGAGAAAACGGGTGCCCGTACGTACTAGGTCGTGGGCGCGGAAAATTCAGCTGGACATACACGTACTGACATACACATCACCGTTGAATCTGGGGGGAAACATGCGGCGTACCCGTGAAAGGAGCGAGACGTCTCTGAGCCAAAAATGGACGACTTGGTATACACACACGATCGACCGATCGGAACCAGACCGGCGTCCCGTGCTTTTCAGGAGTCGTCAGGACGAAGCAGGGAGGAGAGCACGGCACGTCGGTCGAGGCCCGAATTGACGGATGAATCTTACCTGCCACTGCGAAACTGGCGTGTTAACCTGGTTGATGCCGCCCAAATCAGCGGCCGGATACGTGCTCGGCCGCTGACGTGAAGGTCACTACACGCTGCTCTGGCTTGCTGCCGTCGTGCTCTGATGATACGGGGAAATTTGTATTTTTTTTTCCAAGCATATTCTACAAGGGCCTGGAGAGACGTGCGCTCACGCATATACTTGCATTTGTCTGGGCTGTTATTACAGGGGTCGAAATTGTTCAAAGGAGGAGTATTATTTACAGTGATGCTATATGACTGCTGAACGCTCCATAAAAAACTGCACATGGGAAGATCAACTGCTGAACTTGCATTTGCAGATCAGGGAAACTGAACTTGAATCTCGACTGGAGCATGTCATCAGAGCTCAGCCTCAGCTAACTGTACAATCACACTGAATGAGTTGTCACATGTTTGCTTCTCCAAAGTTTCCCACTGCAAGGTGCACCGTCTTCATCAATCATCAGCGCGATCCCGGCTGACTAGTCGAAACTCCCTGCAGAATCGTCGCCATTGGTCGACCCAACTTAAGCTTAGCACTATAACAAAACGTTCGTTGCGCACTTCGCCCCGCCCCACGCAACGTTTCCATTCCACCACCCCAAACCATGACCGCCAAGGCGCCTTCGTCCACCTCCTACCTCCTCCTCGCCCCCGTCGCGGTCCTGCTCCTCATCTTCCTCGTCGCCTCCCTCAACCGTTCCGGCGCCGGCGGCTCCGATGGCCTCGGCGTCCTCTGCACCGGCGGCGCCGCCGACCACTACACCGTCGTCGCGCCCCCGCAGCAGCCGGAGTTCAGCCTGCTGGTCGGCATCCTGACCATGCCTCGGCTACGCGAGCGGCGCGACATCGTGCGGCTGGCCTACGCGCTGCAGCCGCCGGTGCCGGCCTACGCGCGCGTCGACGTGCGCTTCGTCTTCTGCAACGTGACCGACCCGGTCGACGCGGCGCTGGTGGCGCTGGAGATCATGGCGCACGGCGACATCCTGATCCTCGACTGCGCCGAGAACATGAACGACGGCAAGACGTACGCCTACTTCTCCTCCGTGCCGCGCCTCTTCGCGGAATCACCCTACGACTACGTGATGAAGACCGACGACGACACCTACCTGCGGGTGCCGGTCCTGGCGGAGGACCTCCGGTCGCGGCCGCGCGACGACGTGTACATGGGATTCGGCTTCAACATGAGCGGCGACCCGATGCTGTTCATGCACGGCATGGGGTACGTCATGTCCTGGGACCTGGTGAGCTGGGTGGCCACGGCGGAGGAGATCCTGGAGCGGAACGACACCGTCGGGCCCGAGGACCTGATGCTGGGGAAGTGGGTCAACCTCGCCGGGAGGGGGAAGAACCGGTACGACCTCAAGCCCCGGATGTACGACCTCAACTGGGACATGGACAACCTGCGGCCGGACACCGTCGCCGTGCACATGCTCAAGGACAACCGCCGGTGGGCGACCACGCTCGCGTACTTCAACGTCACCGCGGGGATCGAGCCGTCCAAGCTGCCGTGATCGATCGATCATCCGTGCTTCTTCGATCTCTTCTTTTAATTCTTTTTCCTCGATTCGTGATGTGTGCTCGTCAACTGGCTGCGTGTATTCCGCTCTTCTTTAGTCGAGATTCCGATCGGGGACGTGTTAGCCATGTGCTGAGCTGCCGACCCGCTTGAAGCAGCCGGGCAAGCCGCTTAGATGTTGCTCTCTTGGTGATGACAGAATGGACCTTCTGGTTTGTGCAGTTAATTCTTGATCGCCTCATCACAATGTTGTTGATTCTTTTATGAGAAGTGAGACTAGTGATTTATTACATGTTCTTCTTATCTCCTACTACTCCGTACTTGCTATCACACATGCCAGATCGGGGTATGACCAATTCCGTCCCTAGACAGGGGCACATGGCCTCATACCATCTCCATTTCTTACAAGGCCGCTATAGAACAAAATTCTCAGAATTGCTACAAATAGGCGTTTGATCTTTTTTTCTAAAGTTTCAGCAACCACTTTGTCTAGTGAGTTTTCAGCCACTTTTTGTTAAGTTTTGGTCACTCCTATGAAACTACCAAAGAAAATCGTAGATATTGCTTTCTTGGTGATGACAGAATGGACCTTATGGCTCGTGCAGGTAATTCTTCATCGCCTCGTCAGTAATGTTGTTGGTTCTTTTATGAGAAGTGAGGCTAGTGATTTACTACATGTTCTTATTGTTCTCCGACTTGCTACCGCACTTGCCAGATCGGGGTATGACCAAATCCGTGACTCGTCCGTAGACAGGGGCGCATGGGACCTCACAACGCCTCCTGCAGTTCTTCTTTCCGATTCTCCAAGACCCTCCAGTTCAACAAGGCAGCTACATAAAAAAAAAATCTCTGAAAATTTCGACAAATATCACTCCAGTGAAATTTCAGTTAGTTTTTATTCTTTCAAATATGCTAAATCATGTAGATGGGGCTCTTGACCCAATGGAGGGAGTGCGGTTAGTCCGGTCGACAAGATTTAACTACTCTGGTAAATTTCGTGGGTTAACGTGTCTCACACCTTGTTTTATATATATAAAAATAAAAGGCCACAAGTTTCTGCCCGGTGGTCTTGTTTAAA
Organism: Puccinellia tenuiflora; assembly: GCA_012064385.1. Lineage (NCBI taxonomy): Eukaryota > Viridiplantae > Streptophyta > Magnoliopsida > Poales > Poaceae > Puccinellia > Puccinellia tenuiflora. Next base: position 66,434 of record QRDG01002373.1, read on the forward strand.
TATGCTAAAACATAGTCGTCCGGTTGTTTTTCCTTTAGTTTCAACCATTTTAAATGTTGTTTTAGCCACTTTCTGTCAAATTACGCACTCTCTGTTAAGGTTTATTAACTCATGTGAGATTTCAATCACTTCTATGAAACTTCTGCCACTTTTCAAAGTTGTAGTCATTGTTTAGTTATTCTATTTAATGTCATTTTTTATTTGTATTCACTGCAATTGTACTTTTATTTTATCAAAATGCAGCTTTATTTTACCAATTGGTTTAGTGCAATTGCACTCTTACCTTTGGAAGTTGTACTTTGCTTCTACGCAATTGCACTTTCATTTTTTTGGTTTGCTTATTTGTTGGTTGGTTACAAATGCACATTACTTTGGTGTTAGTGCTATTGAATTTTTATTTGGTTAATTGCATTTTCATGGTGGGATACAAAAAATAACAAAATTCTGGAACTTTTCACATACATTATATACACTTTTTTGTTGTACAAAAAACACATTCCATTAGAGCATCTATCCCACCACCTATTTTTTCGCACCTATGCTACTCTTAGAGCAGAGACCAAGGCAGAAGTAATTGTTGCCTCGACGCCCGCCTCTGGCTTTTATCACCACCATCTACCTCCCGTCTCGATACCGCACTACCTATTATAGTGCGGAATCCACTGCCTAAACTTCCGTATCGCGTCGCTCACAGCAGACGTCGGCCCGCAACCCATTGTTTCCTCCATCCCACACCGCCAACAACTACATCCATTTCACAGGTTCTCATACGGTTGGTTGTGTGCAGTCCAATCCCTCGCGGGAGGACGATACAAGCTTCCATTACCTAGGGAAGCCCGGTACCGACGTCTGTTCTCCTCCACCATCCTCCATTGGGGCGATATTGTTCACCTAGTGTTCAGCATATTGCCAACAAGGTAAAAAAAAGATTTCTTACCATTGCAATTTGATGAATGTGATGTTTAGCAGTTGCAATTCCAAAAAATTACAAAGAATCATGGCGTTTTAGTTGGATTATCTTGATTTGAATTGTGGCATTCAAAATTGTGAATTCTAATATATGTTGAATTGTATGTGACAGAATATTTAGGTCTGAATTATTGCACTGTCAAAACATATGTGAAATACAGTATAGGTACACAAATAAAAGATAACAAAGAAATATGTTTGTGAAAATAGGATAATTTCAAGAGTAGAGCGTAAAAAAAATTTGTGGGCACAAAACAAGGTACCACAAAAATTGCCTTTTGGGGCTAAAAAATACGAGGAGAGCCGGAGATGTTACTAGAATACCGTGTACACCCAACAATTGATTACAAGAAAAGCTGATGATCAGCGATGGAGGCGCATCGAGCTCGGTTGAAGAGGTGATCTGTCTATTTTTTCTTTGGTGGCTGCTACGGTGGTGCCGAAGAAGATGGATAGGCGTTGGTTTGTCATATAGGTGTATCCTATCTTTTCAGATCTGTAAGATCGGTGTATACGTACTTTGTATCTCGTATTTTATTTATTAATGAGAATCGTATTACCATGCAAAAAAAAAACTCACAGACACACGTGAACAACAAGCTTAGCCAAAAATATGCTCCTTGCCTCTCACATCTTTATTTTGAAGGTTCTACTAATTCTTAGTAGATTATGAATTAACTAAATCTCAGTCGCTGGATTATTGTGTTATGTCGTGATTCATGCTATTACGAGAGTGACATGTGGGTTGCAACTAAGATTCCTTAGTCGAGCATCCGTTGGTTGGAAAAAGTGCTAGGCGTACGAGAGATGGTTGGCAGTGCCTAGGTGGCCTTAAGCGTCCTACCTGTAGCCTAGGTAGTTGTATACTTTTGACCATCATGTGCATATTTGGATTCTTATATGCACATGCACATTAGTTTAGAGCACGTAAATGAATAAAGTACCAACAACTTCTATTTTTTAATATGAACCATTTGGCTCAATAGTGCAATATGGCTTCCTAGCTGAAGAAGATAATTTTCTTGTTGCACTGTCTGGAATTTTGATTACGCCCATGTGGGGCGCTTGTACGACGCCTAGTGTCTGAGCATGCTAAAGCATTGCCTAGGCGCCGTATTTTCCAACGGAGTTTGTTGGCCGTAGAGTTGTATATGAGTTACAGGTGGAATGCAACTGAGACTTGGGTGACGTCACCCGACTAAGATTTAGGTAAACTTAGTCGACTAGGTTTTGGGCATGTTCTTATTTCTTCTAAAAACCTCCTGACATGATCTCATATTTCCAGAATGGGACCGCTGAATATGTGTCTAGGTGTCCATATCATGTTACAACTTGGGCACCTATTTGCATGTAAAGCAAACCGATACTGATCTAAACTTGGTCCGAGGAACAAGATCGTGCGTGGGGAGGGGGGCTACTATGAGTTGTGGATGGGGCGTCATAGAAGGTTTGCATGACCTTAGTTTACTACCGATTACGAAGTCCTTAGACATCATTCCCTCAAACATTCTAGCCCTTTAATCCTCTGTCAAACAAGCCCAAAAATTATCAACTTCTAGGAAAATCCTTCAAGAAGGGTTGGTCGCACGAGCTTTGATGACGAGTTTGTAAGTTGCTATCGGGATCTTCATTTCCAAAGTCGGGATCAAATTACCACCAAGTAAGGCCACGCCGCATGCTCTCGTCGACATTGTCTTATCATATATATTATGTTTACATCAGAGTGTGTGCATACTTGTTGCAAAGTTGTCATTGTCATCAATCGATCCACTGTCTACCGACATCTCGCTAGCCGGATACCGCTGGAGTAGATGTTGTAAGCAGGAAACGTCCCATACCATCCCCGCTTTCATTTATGTCGCACCACTTTCAATCCACCCCCCAAAAGGGACAAAGAGACGTCTTCCACGTCGACACGAACAAAGGGTTTGGCATGATGGATCGGCATGAGTCGCCTTGTGTATGGGAAGCTTCCAAGCCGGATTTAACCCGATCTAGAGGTGGACAAGAATCACATTCCGGCATCAGCATGTGAAGCTTTTCGATCTTAGGAGGTTCTGTCCCATGCCACCGCCATTCTTGGAATCACATTATGATAAAGGCCATAACTACACGAAGATCCAATCATGGCGTCATCCACACGACCACAGTTGGACACAGTCGTCGATAACTAGGGTCATTGCCTATGTTACCGATCTCCTACGGCCGCCATTGGAGATGCGCACATGTCGCCAGGACATGATCCCATACGATGAAGCCTAACACAGTCGCCGCCACCGAGATGGTGTCTGATACGTCTTCGACGTATCTATAATTTTTGATGTTCTATGCTTGATTATATATCAGTGCCACATTTTTTTACAATGTTTTTATATCATTTTGGCATGATTTATGGAACTAACCTATTAACAAGATGCCCAGTGCCAGATCCTGTTTTCTGCTGTCTTTTTGTTTCAGAAAAGTTGTTCTGGGAAGTTTCTCGGATTGCTCTCATAATTTACGGGAATTATTTCCAATATGAAACGAAGACGGAACCTGAAGGACAGCCGGAGGGGAGGCACATGGGATCCAAACGCCACCTAGGGCCCCTGTCCATCGCCTCGCGCCGCCCCTTCGCCTATAAATTCTCCTCTGACCTAAAAACAGAGCAGGCACTATCATAATCTCCAGAATACGTCCGACTCCACCGCCATCTCAAACCCTAGTTCGGAAGGGTTCAGAAGCTCTTCCCGGCACCCTGCCGGAGAGAGGAATCGACGCCGGAGGCATCTACACCACCATGCCTGCCTCCGGAGTGATGCGTAAGTAGTCCACCACAGGACTACGGGTCCATAGCAGTAGCTAGATGGTTGTCTCTCCTCCTTGTACTCCATTGTTTAGATCTTGTGAGCTGCCTATCATGATCAAGATCATCTATTTGTAACTGCTACATGATTGTGTTTGCATGGATCCGATGAATTGTGGAAGTCATTACTTTTGTTCAGTTATGTGTTTCATCTATGATCTTGCATGCTCTCTGATGCTAGTGGTTTCTTTGGCCAAGTAATTTTTAGTGTTGTATGAGGGAGTATTTATGCTAGATAGTGGGTTCATGCCTTTCTTTGTCTGAGTTTGGTGACAGGAACGGTTAAGGCTAGAAATGTGTTGTTGCCACTAGGGAGAAAACAACGGTGTGATTTCTTCATGTTATCTACATTTATTACATTATGCACTTTGCTTATTGCAATGATCTGTTGCTTGCAACTTAATACTTTTGGGTGACATGCTGGATAGCGATCCCAGAGTGGATTATTAGTCATAGATGCAGTTGGATGACGATCTATGTATTTTGACGTAATGCCCATATTAGATGAAGCGGTGAACTATATTGTTTTATGATAGCCTTGTTGTGCGCCTACAATTCTGTCAATTGTCATGCTGTAATTTGTTTACCCATCATGTATATCTTTTGGAGAGACACCTCTAGTGAACTGTGGACCCCGGTCCTATTTTCCTACATTGCTTACAACCGTCTTCATAGCTTTTCATCATCATTTGCTCGCTGGTCATATTTCATACTCATCATATTTTACATACACACATTTAATTCTTTGTGTTTGGCAAGCCGGAGAGATTGACAACCTCTCTGTTTTGTTGGGGCAAAGTAGTTTGTTGGTGATTGTGTGCAGGTCCACGTCAATAATCGAGAAACGACGCTATTGACACCTTGCTAAGCCTTCTCCAAGTCCTACTGGTTCGACAACCTTGGTTTTGTAATCAAGGGAAAATTTCCGCTACGCTGCTTCATACCTTCCTCTTGGGGTCTCCCAACAGCAGTCAGCAGTGTCGCGAGTCAATGACCACAACACTCTACCTCGGGCTTGATCCGCACGGATGTCACGATATCTAAAATTCTCGGCGACCGTTCTAGTGAGTCAGGCACAACCACTCCCAACAGTTGATACGACCACCACATACAATAGTTGATAGCCTTGAATTCCTTTGGCGCGACGGCATGAGGATGGGGGCATCACGACAGGATGCTAGCGACGGCGAGGAAACAAGACAAGGGTGCATCAGGGGTTACATCCTAGTGCCGCTTGGGAGTGGTAGCGCGAGGGGGTCGGGAGAGAGGAGGGATCCCCCTCAAAACCATTATATGGTATGAGAAATTCCTCGACCAAGACATTGTTTGCTTGAGGAACGAACACAGTTGCTTTTCTTGTAGGGCTCGCCTACTACCAAAGTCTCAACTTTCAGGGGAAGTTATGACAATAATTCCATCAAGTTCCCAGTCCCGACATGTGTATGAAAATCTCGTCATCGATGCTTTTGACGCCTCGGTCTAGCTATTTGGGAGTCTCCTCAGTCGCACCTTCAAGTTATGGACGTATCATTGATCAAGTGTCATTGGGCACAACATTCTTCACAAATCCTAGGAGTTCGGCCATTTTCCTCTTTTAGTTCATACATGAGCATCTTAAAACCCTTGACATAGATCAAGAGGTCCTTTCGCCATCCAATACCAACCTTCAATCGTCTCCAAGACATTTCCCCCCAAAATGGGGTGTGCCCCGACCTCTGCATCAAAGAGATACATATGGCCCTTTATTGTCTTATTTCCTTATTGCAAAGTTTAGTCTTACATTGTTACAACTCATGGTTCACAAATGGCTGAAACATGTATCAACCAACGAAAAATACATAAAAGATATTCTAGGCGAAACATCAATAGGCAATCCTATAATGAGGCCGCCAGGCGCACTGGTTGTATAAATCCCTTGCTACAATCTCCATAGTGTTGCATCTAGAATCCATGTCGTGGAGATTATCCACTGGTTGGAGATAAGACTACCTCCGTAGCCAACGAGATAACCCGCAAAAAGGATGAAGCTCTTGGTTTGTGAAAAACAAAATCATTTCGAACATTCCATAAGCCCATAGAACCGTGCAAACTCCCACCCAAATATATTTCAAATCATTTTTAGAGACTCCTCTAAGCCAATTACCGAACATATTTGTAGTATTCTTAGAAGGAGCTAGGTCAAATGACATGTGTACTATACATCATACGCTAGGTCAAATGACATGTGTACTATACATCATACCAGTTTGGCTGATGGGCATTCAAAGAAGAGATGTTGTATTGATTCATCCATGTCACACAAACAACATGACTTGGATAAATTCAGGGGTAACGAAACAAATCTGCAAGTCGGCCTCCCGTGTCGCACCCCAGGCGACACCGGGGGCGACCCGCCGCCACCGTCAAACTCCCCCATCCCCTGAGCCCCCTCGCCGCCGCTGCCGCCGGCACTTGCCGCGGCGGCGGCGGGCCCTGCTACCGAAGGTGGCAGGGGTTTTTCTCTCGCTCCTGGAGGCGCCGAAGCAAGGCCGGAGCGGCTGGGGCGTCAATGGCCAGCTCGTCGGCACGCGGAAGCCGGGGCGGCGGCCCCGGACGGTGGTGCTACTCCTCTGCGCAGGTTCTGCGGCGGCGGAGGGTTGGAGGTCGTCGGCTACGCGGAGGGCGGCGGATCGGGTGCCCCCGTCCTGATCTGGCTTGGTCTCCAGCCGTCCATCGCACCTCCCCTGATTGCGGTGGTCTGGTTCTTGCCGACGGCGGGCAGCGTGAGCTACGGTGGTGTAGGTGGGCGTGTGTGCTGCGTGGCGGCCGATCTGGTGCCTTTCTCCCAAATCTGTGCGATGGAGGTTTGGAGTGCCTGCTGCAGGTTGCTGTCCGTGGCGGAGCTAGCTGCAGCTGGCTTGGCCGCGGTTGTCCTCCTTGTGGCCGGAAAAGAGGATGTCGGGATGGCGATCCCGGGATGGTGGACGTAGCGGGGAGCACCGCGGAGTGAGGTGCTGTGGTGTTGTTGCCTGCGGAGGTGGTGGTGGTTGGCGGTGGCGTGCTGCAGGGCATCCAGCTTCTCCGGGTCGGCGGACAGGCTGAAACGATGTTGGGCATGGTGAGCTCCGGGTGAAAGCTTTGCACCGACGTTGATCGATGCCGGCGATGACGGCGTCCTAGGACGCACCTCCACTCAATGGAGGCATCGTTGAGGAGCCCCTTCACCGCCCTCGTCGTTGAAGCCTCGGACTCTCCGGGTGAAAACCTAAGTTTCGGCCTTGGTCGGAGCGGGCGTCAGCGGCGTCATCGTCGCTTCCCCCTTGGGGGTGTCGTCTTGGAAGTCCGGTACTTCGCCTATTTGTGTTGGCTTGTGTCGCTCTGCAGCTGGTTCATCGGCTAGGCGTGTACGCGGCCCTGGGGCCGGTGTGGATGTCGGAGCGGCGGCTTCGGATTTCACCTTCGGGACGTAGGGTGTCGGTCTTGCTTGCTTTGCTTGCAGGACCGGCGACTCGGCTGGTACGCGGCCTCGGGGCCGGTGTGGACGTCGGAGCGGCGGCTCCGGAGCTTCGAGTGTCTTTGGGTGTTGGCTTTGGTCGCTTGGGTGGCAGGGCCATTGGCGTCGTAGGGTCGCGGTCTTGGGACTGGTGTGTGTGCTTCTGAGCGGAGGCTCCGGAATCGGTTGTGCTGTTGGGCGTCGTCTCTTGTTGCTTGGGCAGAAGAGTCGTCGGCTCGTGTGGTATGCGGCCTTGGGATCGGTGTGTGGCGTCGTGTTGTAATGGTTTTCGGCCAGTTTTCCTTATTAACTGTCCAATTATCTTCTTAATGAAAGGCAGAGCTCCTGCCGGTTGCTCAAAAAAAAAAAAAAACAACAACATGACTTGTTCCCGTTCCAAATCGTTTAGCTAAATTATCTTTTGTAAGTACGATCTTACGATGTAGAAACCACTTTAAAAAAAATCTTTAATGGGACCTTCGTCGGCTTCAAGACAAATTTATGGATCAACTCTTTTATCTTTCGAGTCAGTCTTGAGTCGAGGTCTAAAGTTTTTTTTTTTTTTTTTTTGCAGCCTCATACTTCGCATCGCTACACAGATTTTGTTCCATGATAGAGTGGGGTTAATTTTGGAAAAGAACAAAAGGCATGAAGATGTACATACTCATTTTGCTGAAAAAAATAAATTCAGACGGCTATCTCTGTTGTGTATCGTGCAACACCAGCTCATCGTTTTTTCACCCAAGAAACAGTGTTCTCCGAAGAAACAACGCGAGGAAAACTGAAACCGTGACTCTACTCTTATCTGCCTATTTTTCAAGAAGCAATCTGCTAAATTTCGAGTCACCCTGAAATACAATAATGCAATCATTGAGCTGGCGAGATCGCATACTTGATCACAAGGCCGGCTAGCTAGCCGAGGGCAAGCCACGTACGCCATGTATCAAGTAGCAAGTGCCTGGTAACCGACAAATTCATATGCCATCTACGAATGAAACTATGGATGATTGATTAGTCGTCGATCGTGCCACCTTTACAAAACTGAAATAGAATATGGTTTGCAGATGTGTGCCGTCTGCCAACTAACAATAACATGCCCCTCGACGTCGACACATCTCCTACTATAATGTTAAAATGCACAGAAAGATCTGATGAAGAACGCAGAACGATTCCTTGTCGACCATGATGAAGAAGAGCCGGTCTCGACGTCCGCGCGCGTCAACATTTTGTGTTTTTTTGAACGAGACGCGCGAACGACTCACCCAACGTGTTTTTACGCCGGCCGAACTCGTCCCACGTCGTGTTTCCCGTCCGCTTTTATAAGGGCACGTTGCATTTCCTCTTTCCATTTCATCTCACTCTCGGGGTAGTCGGGACGCGCGCGCGCCATGAAGACCAGCTCGTCGGCGCAGGCGCTGTTCCCCGCCGGCTCGACGCTCTGCACGCCGTACCTCCTCCTCCTGCCCCTCGGCCTCCTCGCCGCCGTGGTCGTCCTCCCGAGCCTCGGCTCCTCCCACGTCCGCTCCGACGGCCTCGGCGTGCTCTGCCCCAGCCTCGACACCGACGGCTACTCCGTCGTCGCGTCGGGAGCCGACGAGAAGGCCGCCGTCGTCTCCACGGCGACGACGACGGCGGCGCAGCCGGAGTTCCGCCTCCTCGTGGGCGTGCTGACCATGCCCAAGCGGTACGAGCGGCGGGGCATCGTGCGCATGGCGTACGCGCTCCAGCCGGCGACGCCGGCCTACGCGCAGGTGGACGTGCGCTTCGTGTTCTGCGGCGTGGACGACCCCGTGGACCGCGTCCTGGTCTCCCTCGAGGCCGCGCGGCACGGCGACATCCTCGTCCTCAACTGCACCGAGAACATGAACGACGGCAAGACGCACGAGTACTTCTCCTCCGTGCCGCGCCTCTTCGCTGACGCGCCCTACGACTACGTCATGAAGACCGACGACGACACGTACCTGCGCGTGGCCGCCATGGCCGCCGAGCTCCGGCACAAGCCACGCGACGACGTGTACCTCGGCTACGGCTTCGCCGTCGGCGACGACCCGATGCAGTTCATGCACGGCATGGGGTACATCGTGTCGTGGGACATCGCGAGCTGGGTGTCCACCAACGAGGACATCCTCCGGCACAACGACACCCACGGCCCCGAGGACCTCCTCTTCGGCAAGTGGCTCAACATCGGGAAGAGGGGCAAGAACCGCTACGACCTCAAGCCGAGGATGTACGACCTCAACTGGTTCAGGGACAACTTCCGGCCGGACACCGTCGCCGTGCACATGGTCAAGGACAACCGCCGGTGGGCTGAGACCTTCAGATACTTCAACGTCACCGCCGGGATCACGCCGTCCAAGCTGTACCACTTGCCGTGATTGATCGACCATGTTGTTCAGATTTGATTTTAATTTTTTAAGTCGTCCTGACATGATGTGGTCGATTAGGCCATGGAAGTGTACGCGATTCACATTCTTTTGTGCCATTTCTTACTGATTGCCTGATTGATTGAGCATCGACGCACCTGAGCTGGGAACCTAGGGATTCTCTCAATTATGAAAGAGATGCCATGTTTATTCACAAGTACTGGATGAATTGGACCGGTCCTGATTACACGCTGCATTATTTCTTACAATAACGTTTACATAGCATCAATTAGTCAAAGAATTGACTATAACATGAACATGCGGAAACCACTGGAAAGAACGAGAGATGACAGCTGCGCTGGCACAAATGTACAAAGGACCACGGGAAAAAAAGACTAATCTATACTATATATTTAAAGACAGAACGTTTGCCGGCCCTGAGAGCACTAGGCGACTGTAGCTAGCTAAAGTAGTTACTGTAGCTAGCGAATGGCGGGCTGGAGGGGAGGCCCGTGGTGGACCGGCGGCGACGAGCAGCCGGCGCCGAAGACGGAGGAGGAGCTGTACCTGGCGTGCCGGAACATCAGCGGGAGCAGCAGCAGCCCGGGCTGCTGCAGTGGGAGTGGCGTCACGTCCGTCAGCAATGCTGCCGGGAATGGTGGGCTCGAAGAGGGGTCCGTGGTGGGCGGTGTGGCCACGCCGGCGGTGAGCAATGCTGCTGCGAATGGCGGGCTGGAGGGGAGGCCCGTGGTGGTGGTGGAGTGCAAACCGAAGAAGGAGGCCGGGGTCAGGAAAGAGGATTTCTACTGGCCAGAGGATTTTGTGCTTCGGGACGTGGTGTGGGCAAGGGCGGGGAAGAAGTGCCCGGCCTGGCCTACGCTAGTGATTGACCCGCCGTTGCACGCCCCGGGGGTTGTGCTCAACTCTTGCATTCCCGGTGCGCTCTGCGTCATGTTCTTCGGTCACTCTGCTAGCGGCCAGAGCAGGGTAATTCGTTACAATTTCCTGGTTGAGCATTCAGTTTTTTCCTTGGTTGAATAGTTTGTTCATGATGAAACCCCTAGCTTAAGTGTAAAACTCCATAGGTATTCCCTCAGTTTCACACTTGCACCAGATGCAACTAAAACGAATCAATATATGTGAGGGCCAAACAGTTCGTTTTTCTTTTTTTTGTTGGCTGACATTGCCATATTATTTCGCAGGACTATGGATGGGTAAAGCAAGGGATGATCTTTCCCTTTGTGGAATATCTAGACAGGTAAACTTCTGGCTTCTGGCATATGGAGGTGAGATGAACATGGCTTTACCTACTTGGCTGTGTCTGAAGTTCCTCTTTCTTCACCAGGTTTCAGGGACAAGCTCTATATAAGCTCAGGCCGAGCAAATTCCGTGCAGCAATTGAGGAGGCTTTCCTTGCTGAGCGTGGTTTTTTTGAGCTCCAAATAGATGGGGTTTGCTCTCTGGAGAAGTCTGCTAACGAGCAGTCTGTCGCTGACGGCACCCATGAAGTGACTGGTTCTAATACTGAGCAAGAGTGCCAATCTAATTCTAAGGTAACATGATGTGTGAAGTTGTAACAGTCGAGTTTAGCCGCCTCATTTATCACAAATCCTCAGCTAGGCTGCTATCTAATCTACTGTGTTGCAGGTTGTTGGAAAATCATCAACTTGTTGTGATAGCTGTGGTAATCGTCTTCCGTCCAAGATTTCAAAGAAAAAGAAGCAAGAGGCAGAGCAGTTACTTTGCAAGCATTGTGAAAAGGTATGTATCTGGCGTGTGACTGAACTAAGTGTTTTATTTGTTCTATTAGTTTGTTTTGTTCTATGTTGTTCCTTACATGTGTAAACACTACTGTGTCAGCTATTGCAGTCAAAACAATACTATGGCATATGCAAGAAATTTTGGCACCACACACATGGTGGAAACCGGGTAAGCCTAGAAGGATATGTGATTTGGTGATTTTATAGATTATCTTCCCTTGATAGTTATAGGCCCTAACCTGCAATGCATTTTTTGGCAGGTGTGTTGTGATGAGTGCCAGATTTGGGTTCATATAGAATGCGATCGGACATGCAGCGACCTGGAGGTTGTTTGTTCAATTTTGTTTGGTAGTGACATTAGAGTCACAATCTTTGGTATATATGCAATGCTTCCATGTATTGAATTCACAGATTATGCATTATTTTTGTAGGATTTAGAAAATGCAGAGTATTTCTGCCCTGATTGTAAGTCAAAATGCAAGAGAACATTAGGAGTTGGACAAAAGAGCATGTCGAACAGTTCAGAGTGAGTTATTTCTTTCTTTCTCAAACCTGCTAATGTTTGTCCGTTTAAATAAGAATGCCAATTTCTAACATGTTTCAGCACAGATTTGCCAGCACTTCAAAGGGAAAATTGCCTGAATCCATACATGTGTGCTGCTCTGGGATGGAAGCATTGTACTTACCTGAGAAGCACATGTAAGCATTTGGCATATCTTCTACCAAATCTTCAGATTAGATGTTTCTTTAAATGCGCATAATTACCATACTCTTTATCTGAATTTAATTTATATTATTTTGGCCAATTTCAAATTGAAGTCCACTTCTCAGAAAGTAATAAGAAATACGCGCCATTTTTCTTTTATTGGAGCAGTAATATTTCTCCTTTGTTAATTCTTTGAGCTTGAAAATTGACCTGGGTGCTAAAGTATCATCAGGTTCTATGGAACAGAAGTGGCTGCTATGTATTTTCAATTGGTCCTTTAGTCCTCAGCCAGCTAATTGACGTGTGTTGCCTGCTGATCTGAAAGATAAATACCACATACCTCCCTTTTCCTTTCAATCTTTCCGTGACACACCCACCCTCAGCTCTGCTACACGATGGTGCATAATTTAATCTGGCATATACGATCGTTGTGTTGGGCGACAGCGTCCATCCACGCCGCCGCGCCACCCTCCTCTTCTCCGCTTCTGCAATGCCCGCCTCCGCCTGCCCTCGCTCCTGGACCCAGCCGCCTCCCATAACAACTCACCCCGACAGCATCGGCGGCACCGCACCCACTGACAAGCAGCTGCGCCCGGTCGCCACCACCGTGTCGCCGTGTGCCGCTGCGCAGCGGCTCAGGCACGACCACACACGGCGGCTGCCCGACCGGCCGCTCGGCCGCTTCCCCGTAGAAATTCTTCGCGGTCGTTCTTCATCGTGCCTGTTCGTCTACGTCGGCGTAATCCCAGTGAGCTGCTCCTCCGATTCCCCTTCTCCTTCTTCTCAATTTCTTCCGATAACTGTCGGACGAGCTTGGACGATGCTGATGAAATGCAGCAACTGCCTCCTAGCTGGTACTAGGGATTGTTCTGTGCAACAATTGGTTGGGCACACTCCCAGCTCTTCAAGGTTAATCAAAGCAAATTGTTGAAGCGTCCTCTAATATGTTGTGATGACTAATCTATCTGCTTATTAGTTGCAACCCAAACAACAGAGAGGCTAATGTGGCAAGCATGCACATTAATTTTATTTTCCCACGCGTAGTATCAAGTTTTTGCCTCACTGCATTGAAATTCAGCATGTGTATTTCACTTCTAGCTGATAAGATGCATTCTGATTTTACTGTTTTACCATCTTTATATGACCACGAAAAATTGTGTTATGTTGTCTTACCGGAAACAGAAATAGTCAAATTAATAAAACTGCCGACTTAAAACAAAGCTAGAGCCACACAGCCTCCTTCAAGGAGAAGTAACCAAAGGTCTTTTTATTGGCTGCACCTTCATTCTTCATGTGTTTGCAGTTGCTACTTCATTTTTAGATTTATTTTCTTCTATCCAATCGGGTGTGGCTGCTGCATCATGTCCTTTGGCTTCTCACCAATTGTTCCAGACACCAAATAATTGCTCCACTGTATATCCTTTAGTACTAGGTGAAAGATGCTTTCAAATTCCCATTACAGATTAGGATTAATTGCATCTTTTTTGTGGACTATGGTAGACATGTTTCATGTTTTCTTCAAGCTAACTATTGTTCTTGCGATCATTTTAGGCAGAAACATGTCAGAGTTTCAGGAGGTTATTTTTCTATATTCACGTAAGCCACATCAAAGTTACTTCTGAAGGATAGGTCTATTCATATTCAGATTTCCATCAGCTAAATGTTTTTGTGTGATAATTCTGTGCAGTAACTTAAATATGTACATTCAAAGTTACTTCATTAGGCTTTGTTTTTCAGGTAATTCGATACAGTCCAGTCAATGTTTCACTCAGTGGTTTCTAAATGGCCTCATATGTAAACTTAGGTCTACCATTTGAGTTGTGTGCTTCTATTGCATCGCTTGGTAAGTTTTTCACACTGGATTATAGCCAGTGGTTCTTCTCGATGTTATAATCTTATAGAACTCAAGGTTATTATGTATATGTGCATCTGTTGTTTACCTAAATAATTATTACACATATTTTCCTGGCTTCTATTTGTTTGGTTGATGCATCCAGTTGGAACAAAAAAAGGGCCTTAACTGTAATTAGCTGATATTTAGTTTTATTTGTAAAGGAAAACAAATGAAATATTTGTACTCGATTCAAAAGTATCATCCAGCTAGGTTGTTGTATCTGTCCTAAGGAATTTTCTTTGTTCCGTGTCCATCAAGAAAGTGCCCTGCCTAGGATCCTTCCACTGCAAAATTTTCTGTCCTACCATGTTTTCTTTGATGGAATGGTATTGAGTTGTTTTATTTGGTTATTCGGTAGTTGCAACTGGTGCTCTTATTGCTTGGAGGAGAGGAACATTTGCCGGGATTAGATTGAGGTCATCGTCTTCGCCATCATACAGTCAGGTTTAATAAGTTTCTAGGAAATGCGAAAGGATGGGAATTATAATTACAAGATCCAATATTCTCTTTCAAACGAAAGTGCACATGTTAGTGATATCTTCATTGATTACGCATTGTGCCCCTAAATCCTGTAAATGTAACAGGGATGCATGACCATGCAGATGCCACTAAGAGTTTGCTTGGATAGGGGTGGCTTGGATTGAGTATAGACTAAGTTGGGACAACATGTATGGTTGTTTATTTTTCACCAACTAATTTTCTTGAATCAACTTAGAAGCTGATCCCACTTGAATTTTACAATTTTACATCAGGGGTAATCATCCACAATGCTCAATTATTCCTTCTGTGCTACTTGCTCAATTGTATCTATTTTCCCGGGTTATATGATCACGCAAATACTACTAGAGGGCTGCTTGGATTAAGTACAAAATTAATGTGGGACAATGCATCAAAACTTATGTCTCAGCTTAGTAGTTTTCTTAAACTAGCTTAGTAATTGATTCCACTAGGATTTTACAATTTGTGCTAGCCCAGGTGGTGCTCATTCAAGCTGTCTAATTATTTTTTCTACGCTACTTGGTTTTCTTTGGTGCAATGGTATTGATTTTTTTTATTTTTGTTATTCGGCAGATGATAGTTCTTAGATACTACTAGATGATAGCTGGCAATTTGTACTAAATTGATTTTCTGTGCTACTTAATTAAATATATCCATATTTTCTTTGTTGAATTTACATCTCATATATTATACAACAGTGTCAAATTTCTGTAAAATGTATGTGCTGTCTTCTCAACATTTTTATGATTGACAAAGCGAGTTGATCTGGATATAAGAAGCAATGCAGCGTTTTCAAAATCTTTAGTGGAATATTTTATTGTAGTTTGATAAGTATCAAACTGTTGCATGTACACTACATTGTTTGACAGTTTGACTCAAATTTTTTAGTATTCTTTCCTGTAATGTTAAATATTTGTGTTCTACAACCACCGAGAAAAAATTCTCATCAAGGGTGCGGCATGGCGCCGCACCAAATTCAACTAGTCATACCCAAATGTACATGTACATTTGTATTTCTGATTTTGTTTTCATCAGGATAACGGATGTACGTTTTTAGACTAACATTTAGAATATATATTAACCATAAACACGATTACAAAATACAAATGGCACATCCACACTTAGGACAGCTGTTCCCAAATTTGTAGATAAGGCACTTAAAAACTTAGATATAAATCCAAGACCACTGCATATGTTACAGCTCATCAGGTTGCCTTCATTTCACCGAAGGAAAGAACGAAAGCAGTTAGAGCAATGACTAAGTCGTCCACACAAATTTGCATAGAGAACTTCCTCATAAAAGTCTTCACAATAGCCACCTGCCATGTACGTCTCAAGAAAAAGCCGAATCGACCAGAGGCGCGCTCTAATTTTGGTTTACGACCAGGGTAGAATCCTTAGTGGCGACAGACACCACATAAAACTAGAGCACAAACCCAACGGACACAGAAACTCACTAACTCCTCGAAACCGTCAACCATGCCCCTAACATGGGGTTAAAATAGAGGTACCATTATCCGACATAGGACCGCCACCCCCATCTCTAAACGACGTCACCACAAAACCATAACTCCATCATGGAAAATTTTCATGTGCAGATAATGTGTCCAATACCAACCTTTGTTGATCGTTTTAAAATAGAGTATATTTACACAAATATCGTTTGGAGATGATCATACGGTATGACCATGCCTAGTGCGGTTGTATTTGCATCTGTTCGTCCCGCAAGCGCTTCAAGAGATGGATGACGTTGGGCATTGCGTCGCGTCATGCTACATGTGGCCGCTCAATAGTGTTCTCCTATAGATGGTTTCCTTGAGAGAAGGGGTGGATCCACACCCTGGGCAACATGGGCCATGATTTGGGCTGCATCTTTTTACATATATACATTATTGAAATAGGTGATTTAGCCTAATACTTAGCCTAATTACAACATTATATTCAAATTTCGCCCGGGGTTTGGTTTGATCCTCGACCCGCCCCTGCTTGAGAGAGTGTATGCCTCTTAAAACATAGAAAATATACATACATTTGGGATAGCATGAAAACTCCTATACTTAATCAAAACTCACTTTATCTAAAATTTGGTAAATGTGTGTTTGGCTAGGCTTGCTTTTGACCTTTTGGGCTCTGGCTTATAAACCAAAAAGAAAACATCTAAATAGGTGTTTTTGGCTTTATATTTTGATTAAATATTGTTGCATAATTATATAAACCATAATTCAAAACCAAAAGCATGTGAGATCAAGGGCTTGATGTTGCGATGACCATTTGCAAGCTTCTTGCGAACAAGCTAGCTCCTAATCAATGTTCTGATTTCTCATGGCTAGAGTGCTTCATCAAGGGCCGGTCAATCCAAGATAATTCAATATATGTAAAGAATGTCATCAAGGAAGCGCACACGAAGAAGTACCCCGTGATATTACTGAAACTAGACATTGCCAAGGTATTTTATTCGATGTCAAAACATAAATATTTCCTCTCCCCTATCCGCCTTGGAGAAGCACCACTCCGGTCGAGCTTCTACGGGGATGATGTAGCTTTTTTGAACCTTGGGATGATGTAGTGTTGTTCCTGAACCATGTTAGCTGACATCTTGTCGACTCAGAACATCTTGCAGCTATTCGATGAGGCGTGTGGCATACACTCCAATTTGGAGAAATGTGTTGCTTACCAGATTTCCTGTGAAGGCAAGGACTGGACTAAGGTGATGCTGGATTTCAGTGGATATCAGGGTAGTCTTCCTTGCCGCTATATTGGCATGCCTCTGATATTACGAAACCTAGGTGTGTCGATTTGCAACCTCTAATTGATAGTATTGCCAACAATTTAAAGGGGTGGAAGGGAAGTCTTATGAACAAGAAAGGGTGACTTGATTTGGTTAATTCTATGAATAGGACCACAACGACTTATTTCCCCGTGACTTTCCCAAGAGATGTATGGATTATCAAAAAATTGGACAAGATACGCGTGAAGTTCTTATGTGCACCTAAGGATGAAGCAACTGACAGTAAATGCCTGCTGAACTGGAAGTGGATTCGCGCCTTTGTCGGTTACGGTGGTCTGGGAATCAAGGATGTTCAGGTCTTTAGCCGTGTCTTGAGGCTACGATGGGAATGTCTCAGATGGTCTGATGATGATGTGCCTTAAGGCTGCGATGGGAATGTCCATGCCTTGCAATGAAACTGATAAAGAGCTTATGAAAACATTTATTGTCTCAAGCAATATCATCACTTATATAAACTTATATGCACTTATAACAAGATAAAAGTAATTTGGTATTTTAGAATATGGCTAAAACAAGAAGCAAAGTAAACAAAGTAAATGAAACGATGGATTGCATATATGAAAAAAATACCATGGCTCATGGTTCATTCCACCTCTGATGGAAACATGGTACAAAATATAAAACATAGATACATGTAATTATAAAACTAAATACAAACATTATGATTGTACGTGACAATATTTGTATGGTCACCTCGTCCGTAAATCCACGCATACACACCTTGATGCAGTAGCGTAGCCAGGATCACCGCACGCCCCAGGCCACCTTCAGCAACTGTAGCGCACAGTACGCTACAGTGCGGGACTGTAGCTAATTTTAAGCTTACGTTCTGGACTCACGCCTCGGGCTAAGGCCAGGGTGGCCTGGGGCCTGCCTCTGACTTGATGTACACATTTGCGACAACCTGGAAAATTAAGTACTCAATACCAATTTACGTCTTAGGGCGTTCATATATAGTTCAAGAGACGGATTACCCGCCAATCATCATGTTGATCAATAAGGAGTCGATGGCGTGGCTTGGTTCCCTCCTCTAGTCTCCTCTCGCGAAGGCCGATGGAGCTCATGTTTTTTCTGTCTTTCGTATCACACCGAAAGGGCCACGGAAAAACATTAAGGGTTATATATAACTATTTAGAGTAAGGTCGTCTTCGAAACAAAAGGGCGAAGGCGGTGGCACCAAATGGGCCATGCACGCCACTTTGGCGTAGCTAGGGCTAGGTGGTGCGCCAAGTGGAGTGAGGTCCATCTGTAGGTCCCCTCACGTGCACCGTTGTGGAGGTCTCCTAGTCCTTTAAGAATATATAATTCCCTATTTTTTCACGAATTTAATTAGTTTCGGGAAAGTTCCTGCCATAAATCACCACTTATCTCTACTAATATAAAAAGAGAGAGGGGGTATGATCCAACACATCTCAACCATCTAAACTTGATCCAACGGCTCACGTTGCTGCAATGATGAGCACCTCATCAAAATCACGCCCACGCCAAAAAAAAAAAAAACAAATGAGCCGCACCGCTCGCAAGCCGCAAGTCAACAGAGACGACCCGTCAAAAAAATAATAGAGCAGAGACGCCCTCTCGATCCCCTTCTCTGCCGCGACGCCCTCTCGATCCCCTTCTCCTGCCGCCGATCCAGCAGCTCCGACGCTCAGCATCGCCATGGACGTCGTGCCGCCATCACCCGTTGTGCCGCCATCGCCCGCTGCGCCGCCCCCACCATTCCCAGCGCTGCATCTTCTTCCTTGGCAACCGCCGCAGCTCCGTGCGTGTGCAACCGCCGGTCAGCTCAGGTCGTGGGGACTGCCCATCATGGGGTCGTGGTGGTTTGAATCTTACCCAGTACAAAATGCCCCGAGCCCTCAAGCACTTCCTCTCCTCTCACTTCCCGTCACCTGCACGCCGCCGCCGCCGCCGCCTGCAGGCCGTCGCCACCGCCTGCACGCCGCCGCCGCCGCCGCAGCCGCCGCCGCCTGCACGCCCCCTCCTACACACCGCCGCTGCCTGCACGCCGCACCAATTGCCTCGCGAGGGCCGTCTCAATTGCCTCTCGCCGCACTTCGGGAAAAAATTGCCTCTCGCCGCCAACTATCCGCACATCGACGACTCTGCTCAGGGAGAATTCATCTGGTAGGCTTCCTGTTTTCGGTTTGTAGAAGTGCTCATGTTTTTACATTTGTCAGTCGTTTCCACCTATGTACTGATCCAGAACCAAAGACTGGAGTGTTCTAGCATGTATTGGTACAGAATAGCTGTACATCGTTGTTCTCCATGCATCAGGATGAGACACGTTGGGAACTGAGAGCGCGCTGATTTTGCATCGGTCAGGTTTCATCCTATGTTTTAGTTCAGTCTATTCTTGCCTTTTTACTCTAGGGTGAGTATAAATGATATCTTACACATTAACATCG
>QRDG01002374.1:0-69317 GCA_012064385.1 Puccinellia tenuiflora
TCCGGCTTGCCAAACACAAAGAATTAAATTGTGGATGTAAAATATGATGAGGATGAAATATGACCAGCGAGCAAATGAAGATGAAAAGCTATGAAGACGGTTGTAAGAAATGTAGGAAAATAGGACCGGGGTCCACAGTTCACAAGAGGTGTCTCTCCAAAAGATATACGTGATGGGTAAACAAATTACAGTATGGCAATTGATAGAATGTAGGCGCACAACAAGGCTATCATAAAACAATATAGTTCACCACTTCATCTAATATGGGCATTACGTCTAAATACATAGACCATCATCCAACTGCATCATTGACTAATAATCCACTCTGGGATCGCTATCCAGCATGTCACCCAAAAGTATTAAGTTGCAAGCAACAGATCATTGCAATAAGCAAAGTGTATAATGTAAGCAATGTAGATAACACGAAGAAATCACACCGCTGTTTTCCTCTAGTGGTAATAGCACATCTCTAGCCTTAACCGTTCCTGTCACCGAACTCAGACAAGAGAGAGGCATGAACCCACTATCTAGCATAAATACTCTCTCATACAACACTAACAATTACTTGGCTAAAGCAACCACTAGCATCGGAGAGCATGCAAGATCATAGATGAAACACATAACTGAACAAAAGTAATGACTTCCACAATTCATCGGATCCATGCAAACACAATCATGTAACAGCTACAAATAGATGATCTTGATCATGATAAGCAGCTCACAAGAAATAAACAATGGAGTACAAGGAGGAGAGACAACCATCTAGCTACTGCTATGGACCCGCAGTCCCGTGGTGTACTACTCACGCATCACTCCGGAGGCAGGCATGGTGGTGTAGATGCCTCCAGCGTCGATTCCGCTCTCCGGCAGGGTGTCGGGAAGAGCTTCTGAACCCTCCCGAACTAGGGTTTGAGATGGCGGCGGCCTCGGACGTATTCTGAAGATTATGATCACGCCTGTCGTGGGGTTGTCTACGGCAGGGTGCCGGGAAGAGCTTCTGTTTTTAGGTCAGAGGAGAATTTATAGGCGAAGGGGCGGTGCGAGGCGATGGACAGGGGCCCCAGGTGGGCACCACGCGCGGCAAAGGGGGGGAGGCGCGGCCAGGTGGCGTATGGAGCCCCTGTGCCTCCCCTCCGGCTGTCCTTCGGGTTCCGTCTTCGTCTCATATTGGAAATAATTCTCGTAAATTATGAGAGCAATCCGAGAAACTTCCCAGAACAACTTTTCTGAAACAAAAAGACAGCAGACAATAGGAACTCACACTGGGCATCTTGTTAATAGGTTAGTTCCATAAATCATGCTAAAATGATATAAGAACATTGTAAAAACATGTGGCACTGATATATAATCAAGCATGGAACATCAAAATTTATAGATACGTCGGAGACGTATCATGTGTTTTGTCGATGCAGGGGTTTGTTAGTCGATCCCCGCAACTAGACTCACATAGTCGCGAGGAGATGTATTATCCGATCCGAGATCCAATCCGACAAAGCACCGCACGAGCAGCACCTCCGGGGTATCCACACGTTCATCTTGATGAAGACTTCTTCTCCTTGATCCCACAAGCGAGGAATAAGTGGCTCAAGAGATCCCAGCAGCACAATGGTGTGGTGGTGAATATGGTGGAGGTTTCCCGCGGACAGGGCTTCGCCAAGCCGTGTACGAGGGAGAGAGAGGAGGGAGGAGAGGTGGTGCGGCTAGGGTTAGGGGGCGCTGCGCCCCAGGCCTCCCCTCCTCCTTATATAGGCGTGGGGGGGCAGCCTTTGCCCCTCCCCCAAGCCCTAGGGCCGGCCGGCCAAGGGGAAACTTACCCCCCAAGGCAGCCCCTAGGGTTTTGGGGCCTTTTCACATGTTTGGCCGCATGGGCCATGAGGGGCTGGTGCGGCCAGCCCATGTGGGCTGCTACACGCCCCCTTGGTCCATGTGGGCCATTAGGGCACGTGGGTCCCACTGTGGGACCCCCCCCCGAAACATTCTAGAATATTCCGATACTCTGCCGGAAAAATTCCCGAACTTTTCCGGAACCCTGGAAACCACTTTCCTTATATGAAACTTTATCTCCGGACTCTTCCGGAGCTCCTCGTGATATCTAGGATCTCATCCGAGACTCCGAATCAACATTCGTTCATATCATCTAATATCTCAACGTAAGCCCTAGCTACATCGAATCATTAAGTGTGTGACCCTACGGGTTCGAGAACATGCAGACATGATCAAATCAATAATCAATAGCGGGACCGGGATGTCCATATTGATTCCCACATATTCAACGAAGTTCTTTATCGGTTGAACCACGATGTCGGAGATTCAATTAATCCCATATACAATTCCCTTTGTCTCACGATATATCACTTGCCCGAGATTTGATCGTCGGTATCGCCATACCTAGTTTAATCTCGTTACCGGCAAGTTCTCTTTACTCGTTCACATAGAATAGGATCCCCATGAATACACACTTAGTCATATGCTTACAATCTTTTGGATGCTATACTACCGAGAGGGCCCAGAGATATCTTATCCGTCACACGGAGGGACAAATCCCAGTCTTGATTCATGTCACCCAACAAATACCATCGGAGATACCTGAAAGCCATCTTTATAATCACCCAGTTATGAAGTGACATTTTATGTCCACAAAACATTCCTCCGGTAAACGGGAGTGACATAATCTCATGGTCTAAGAAAACTATACTTGACATATGATAAAAGCCATAGCAATCAAACTAAATGATACGATCAAATGCTAAGCTTTAAATGGGTATGTCCATCACATCATTCTCCCAATGTTGTGACTCTGTTATCAAGTGACTTTAACAAGTCCATGGCTAGGAAACCTTAACCAACTCTTGACTAACGAACTAGTCATAAGAGGCTTACTAGTTATACTTTGTTGTTTATATTCCACACATTTATTTTGTTTCCGGTTAATACAATTATAGCATGGATAATAAACAATTATCATAAACATGAAATATGATAATAAACAACTTTATTATTGCCTCTTGGGCATATTTCCAACAATCTCCCACTTGCACTAGAGTCAATAATTTAGTTTACATTTGTACCAATCTAACACCCATGGCCTTTTGGTCCTGATCATGTTTTGCTCATGAAAGAGGTTGATCAAAAGATCTGATGCTTCAGGTCTATTTGTATCTGCATGTATAGTCATCACTCATTCTCCAATGACGATATGCATCACTCATTCTCCAATGAAATGGCTTTGTATATATTTGGTCAGTTGGTGAGACCTTAATTCCTCATCTCGAACCATTGTCACCATGATTACGAAAATGGAGCTTCATAGTACTCGCATTCTTGGAAATTCACCAAGTTCAATAAAGAACTCCTCGACACAAAATACTCTTCCTATTTGTTGTCAACACAACAATATACTTTGCCTTTGTTGTAGTATCCATCACAATACCTTTTGAAACTCATTCAAAACTAGCATGGAACTTTCTTCCAGCCTATCGTACCACCTTCAACACATATCTTAATTTGAGATAGAATTATTTGCATAGATGACAAGACTCTGTTTCTAGACAGCAAACTCACAAATTAGTCTTCCTCTCTTTAGAGGCTATTATTGGCACCAAAAATCAAAACAAAAAGATACAACGGAGTTGTTACAGAGTTAACATCACTCAAACTCAAATAAAACAAAAAGAAATAGTAGGTAAAAATAAAATGGGTTGCGTCCCATAAGCGCTTTTCTTTAACGCCTTTTAGCTAGGCAAAAGGGCAAATTCAAGTTTTGTCAGTATCAAAACCATCGTCATCTTTGCGAACCATATTACCCTTTTTACTACCTTCAGTAGACCTCTCATATAAACAATCAATCTTAGTTATGTAGGGTTGAGAGTCATCCTTGATGTCCTTTGTGGGCTTGCTCTCTTCATCAAAAAGATTTTCAGGTGAGATCCAATCAAAATTATCTATCAAAGGATCAGCTATCCCTAAAAGTTTGAAAGGAATAATTTTTTTTAATCTTATTTCTTTTCCGTAGTAGAAGTGTATTTTCTCAAGTTTACATCCCTAACATCTAAGGAATAATGAACATTAGGATAAGCTCCAAGACAACCATAACGAACAAATATTTTACAAGCTTCTGCAACAATATCATCAAATTCATGGAGAAGAATATCTAGAACATAATATTTTTCTTCCCCTCTCTCCATGCTATCAAGTTTAAGAAACATTTGCTGCAATGTTGGGTTAAGATTAACAAACCTATGCTCAAGTCGATTCACCAAACAAGAGATAGCAGAATCATAATTATGGGTAAGCTCAACTATAGATCTTTTCTCATGAGCAAAAAGCTTGCTAGCAAAAGTGAGGAACTCTTCAATATTATCTCTACCAATAATGTCCCCACTTCCAAACTTAATGTTTTTCATACCAAACTCCGGAGGAAACATAGCTACTAAGCAAAACAAAAAGGGACTACTTGCTGCAATTTTTTATTTTTTTGTGTTTTCGAGTTTTAAAGCAAACAAAAGGAAAAACAAGACTAACAAAAAATAAACTAAGCAATACAATAACAAAGTAAAGTGAAAGGATGTGTGAAACTCCCCTAGCTGAAGCTTCCAAGTCCCCGACAACGGCGCCAGAAAAAGAGCTTGATGGTGTGGATCACATGTTCGCTGGGGAACCCCAAGAAGAAGGTATGATCCAGCGTAGCAGCAGTTTTCTCTTGATTATAAAACCAAGGTTATCGAATCCAGTAGGACTTGGAGAAGGCTTAGCAAGGTGTCAACAACGCTATTTACGACAATTGACGTGGACCTGCACACAATCAAAAAACAAACTACTTTGCCCCCAACAAAACAGAGAGGTTGTCAATCTCTCCGGCTTGCTGAACACAAAGAATTAAATGTGCAATTGTAAAATATGATGAGAAAAAAATATGATCAGCGAACAAATGAGTACGGAAAGCTATTAAAACGCTTGTAAACAGTGTAGGAAAATAGGACCGGGGTCCATAGATAGCTAGTGGTGTCTCTCCAGAAGATATGCATGATGGGTAAACAAATTACAGCAAGGCAATTGACACAATTGTGGGCGCATAACAATGCTACCATAAAACAATATAGTTCACCATTTCATCTAATATGGGCATTGCGTCAAAATACATAGACTGTTATCACACTGCATCTATAACTAATAATCCACCCACGAGATCGCTATCCAGCATGTCTCGCAAAAGTATTAATTTGCAAGCAACAGATCATTACAATAAGCATGGTGCATAATGTAAGCAATGTAAATAACACAAGAAAAATAACACCGCTGTTTTCTCCCTAGTGGCAACATCACATCATTCATTGGCATGAGCATTTCTGTCAGTCGCACTCTGCTCAAGAAAGCATGAACCCACTATCTAGCATAAATACTATCTCATACAACACTAACAATTACTTGGCCAAAGAATCCACTAGCATCGGAGAGCATGCAAGATCATAGATAAAACATAACATGAAGATGAACAAGAGTAATGATTTCCACAATTAATCAGATCCAAACAGACACATCATGTAGCAGTTACAGATAATATGATCTTGATCATGATAGCCAGCTCACAAGATCTAAGCAATGGAGTATAAGGAGGAGAGACAACCATCTAGCTACTACCATGGACCCGTAGTCCCGTGGTGGACTACTCACGCATCACTCCGGAGGCAGGCATGGTGGTGTAGATGCCTCCGGTGATGATCTCCCCCTCCGGCAGGGTGCCGGGAAGAGCTTCAGAACCCTCCTGATCTAGAGTTGGCGACGACGGCGGCCTCAGATGTTTTCTGGAGAATATGTTCGGGTACATAGGGTTTTTGGGATGAAGACGATTTATTGGCAAAAGGGCGGCTCGAGGCGATGACGAAGTCTCCCAGGTGGCGTCTAGGGGCTGTGGGCCCCCCTGCAGCTCCCCTTCTGGCTCCGTCTTTGTTTCTTCGTGAAAATAATTCACATAAATTTGCAGATGATTCCGAGAAACTTCCCCGAACAAATTTTCTGAAATTAAAAGACAGCAGAAAATAGGAACTGGCACTGGGCATCTTGTTAATAGGTTAGTTCCATAAATTATGCCAATATGATATAAAAACATTGTAAAAACATGTGACACTGATATATAATTAAGCATGGAACATAAAAAATATAGATATGTTTGATACGTATCATACATTGATTTATTTAGCGACACAAAGCTTAAAACGCTACAGCGTGCTATTAGCAGCGCTATAACATGCTATTATTTATTATGGGTAGAACACCGTATAATGACCATTTTACGAACTCCACAACGAAGCGGCAAATCTGTTCCTTCATGCCAGGGTTCAAGACACCAACAGCCAGCTCTCGACCTCCTATGCAGAGACGAAACCGAATCTGATCTGCATGGTACTACCGATATAAGGAAATCACAACAACAGCTGAACATAATCGCTAGCATAAACTTATGGTCTTTCTATAGTCACAAACCCCAGAACAAAAAAACCCTACTCTATTACCATCGATGTGTCAACAGCAGACCCCATTTGCTTTGTTGTCTCCTGATGTACTATAATGTACCTGTGCTGCTGTGCTGTGCATAGAGAATAACAATGTATAAGACATGTTTAGAACGACATTTAAAAGAAATCGTTGTACTATGGGTAGATTGCTTACAAAGAAAAAGAACCGATTATTAAAGCCACCCACGCAGCGAGGCGCGCGTCAGGTTCTAGTACTATATAAACCTAGTTTTTTTGACAAAAATAATGGGTATGGGTATTCAAGTGAATACCCTTGAATTGAGGTGAGCCCGCCCCTAGGAACAAATCTTAGGTAAAACATTCAAAAGGTCAAAAGTGTTTCTAGAGATTGGTGAGTCGAATGTGGCGAGAAATTTCGAGGGGATAAATGATGTCACCAATTTTATTGGGGGAAATCTTCGGTATACAATTTTGATTACATTTCTCTTGGTAAAACAATTTGATAATTCTCATGAAGTCCCTGGCTGTACTTTGTTAACCAAATTTAAGCCGTCCTTAACATCTCCACTAAAATCTGCATAATATCGATCCTATAACATCCACCAAGCACAACATGCACGTCGAAACCTAAAACATTGAGCGGATATATAGAAATGGAACTTAATTATCTTTACAATTTTTGATGAGTCAAGTTTAATAACAAAGATATAACAAAATAATCTGTGCTTTGGAATCTCTGGACTACACCTAGGGTGTGTTTGGTAGCCCGGTTGGACTCAGAGATTCCCAACCCAACCAACATATGGCTGTTTGGTAGCCCGTTTCAGTCATCTCAGCCATTCCCACCTCACCCAGAAAATGCCTCTCAGCCAGGCTGAGGAGAGAAGCTGGATTCGAGCTTCGCAACTCAACCCGGCTGAGCTCATACCGAAAAATCCTACGTGTGGGCCCCACCCGTGCTTCGTTCGCGAGCCCCCTCCCGAAATCTCTCTCATTCCCCCCCCCTCGACTGACTGCCTCCTCGCGCCTCCGCGCCCGTCCTCGCGTGCCACCGCCTCCTACCGCCACTGCCGCCTCCTCCCCGCCTCCTCGAGCCACCGCCGCCTCCTCGCGCCTCCGTGGAGGAGAGCCACTGCCGCCTGGCGCCGCCGCCGTGGCTCCTTGGTCCGCCGACGGGGAGGAGAACCAACCTCCGCCACGGCTCCTTGATCCGCCGGGAGGGAGGAGAACCAGCCTCCGCCACGGATCCTCGGCTCGCGCGCCGCTGCCTTGTTCCTCCAGCATCGCCCAGCGTCGCCTCCCTGCGCCGCCAATCCGGAGATTTGGTTTACCGACGGGCTGCTCCCCGCAGGAACTGCCATTGTGGACTTGATTGCGTTTTTCTTCTTCTCAAGGACTTGTTTGTAATTTTATTTACTGGACTTGGAGGACCTATTTGTATAAACTGTGATATAATATTTTTTTAAACCTAGGATTGTTTTTAGGTTACAAATTAAGCTAATATGTTAGTATTGTTAAATTTTGTTTAGGGACAGTTGAAATATCAAAATGACGATCATATGCTCAACATGTCTCGATGCATACAAGACACCAAATAACATCTCGTGTGAGCCGGTCTCAACACATACAAGCTGCCAAACACATAGCAAAATCTCAACTCAACCTGTATAAGAGCAGCCTGTCTCAATTGGGAAACCAATTCCCAGGTGACCCAGGCTACCAAACACACCCCTAGCGTCGGGCAACCGCCTACACGGAGTTCGAAATCTCATGTTAAGATGCCCTCGACCAGATCGACGAGCATCACAACCTAGCCCTTGCCCGCTCAGTCCAATACTAGCAGGCGCTTAGGCGCAACTCATGTCACCTAAGTCCGACTTGGAGTGGCATCATTGGGTGCAGTAGAATTGTTTTTCTTTACCCCTTGGTATGATCATCTTGTCCATAAAATTTTATGTATACCTCCCTGATCGTTAGATAAGGTAAAAAAAAAAACCTGTGGCTGGATGGTAATTAAGGAGGGTCGTTATACACCCAGCCCATCAGAGTTCAAACTTCAGGTTTGAAGATGCTGTTCCCGTCAATAACGAGGCGTTTGTGATGCCTTTATCAATCTAACATATGATCCGCTGACTCAGTCTGTCGAAAATACTCATAGAGGTAGGATGTACTTATGTACATTCATAGAGATGAGTGTATACGTGTATATATATATATATATATATATATATATATATATATATATATATATATATATGTGTGTGTGTGTGTGTGTGTGTTAGCCACCGTACCAATACAACTAAGATATGGATATTCCCACGACGGCGAAGAGTCAGAAAATCGTGAAATCTAATTAATGCCTGGGCACCCTCGCGTCTCTACACGGTGCGCACATCCGGCGCCCTCGGATCGACATCGGGCGGTTGATGTCAAGCGGCAATGGAGACACGCACATGGGCCTTAATATCCACGTACGCAGGTAAAAAAAATCATTCTCCATCGTGTTTATCTCCACTGCACGGAGGCCTCCACAGCATCCCCGACACGGCTCGCCGCCGCTTCTCTGACACCGGCTCACCGCCGCACCTTCTCCGCTGCACCCCCCGCCCCTGCATCCTAGATCCCGCCGCTGACCCTATTCCCGGCGACCTCGAGTACCGGTTCATCTCCCAAATACTCTAGCAACGGAGAGTGGTCTTTCTCCTTCTTGCCGCCTCTCTTCCATGGCAAGCGAAGGCTCACCGATGTTGGCGAGGCAGGTGGGAGGTAGCAGATGTGATGGTGGCGTAGGAGGAAGAGGGGAAGAGGATGCCGAATCGTGGATGTTGCTAGCTAACTGTGGAGGTGAATCTGGTGGCGAAGCGCTTGACGGAGCTGGACGAGAAGGAGGAGGAGGGCCTGGAGTATTTTCGTCGGATGGTGGCGGCACAAGGTGGGCGACGTTGAGGCGCTGGGCTACGTCTCCACTCCAACAACCTCATGGGACGGTGAGATTTCGATTCGTCCTTGTGGTTGTAACTCTTCTAGTACTAGATGTAATTGGGATGTAACTCTTCTGGTACTAGATGTAATTTATATTTTTTCCTTACATCTGGGCAATCAAGGTGTGGATGTTTTCTTTTCTTTTCTTTTTTTTGTATCTGGGATGTAACTTTTGATTTTCAAACAATAATTAGGATGTACTTTCCTAACTCTAGATGTAATTTCCTTTTCTTTTCTACATCTAGGCGATCAAGGTGTGGATGTTTTCTTTTCATTTTTGTATCCGGGATGTAACTTCTGATTTTAAATAATAATTAGGATGTAATTTTCTGATACTGTGTGTAATTTCTATATTTTTCTTACATCTAGGGATCAAGGTGTAAGAGTTGGATGTTTTGTTTTCTATTATGCATTTGGGATTTAATTATTTATTTTGGAAAAATGATTGGCATGTAACTTTGGTATATGTTTGGTTTGCAGGGATGTATTTTTGCTTTTTGTTTTTCCCCTAGATGTAATAAACAGTTTGTTGAGGAGAACAACGCCATGGAGTTCTTGACCGGCAGCTGTAGAAGGGGATCAATTTGAGGCGACAGTTTAGTGTAGAGGTGTATAGGACCAGAATTCGGGGTCGCTAGTGTTGTTGTCGAGACGAAAAAATGGAGCGCTGCCGTCAACTACACTGAAGAGGGGCGCCGCGCTACGAAGTGGAAACATGTCGCTTTCACTCATGGGGGCCACCACGCTACGAAGTGAAACCTGTCGCTTTCAGACAGGGGGGCACCGCGTAGCGCAAAAACGTGCGCGCGCACTCCCTAGCAGCGTCCTCAGAAAATCCACATCCGTAGCGGTACCGATCACCGATCCCACCACCCGCAGGTCATGATGGTGTGAAGGTGAAAAGCTATGAACCGAAAACCGCATGAAAAAACATTGGAATATTCAGCCATGAGCATTGAAGAAAAACTCCACTGCATCGATCTGTTTAATTAGTGAAAACACAATTTGAATAAACTACTACGCGAGGTCATGATCTCAAGCTTCTTCTTCACCACAACCGAGTCCATGGGCGGAAAGCCGGACAGTTTTGAGTCTTTATAATCGTTTTACATAGAGGCGACGTTTTGGCTCATGGTGCAGCTGCACCCGCTGGGGTAAAATATTTTTTTTTTCAAAGTGTCAAAAAATTCCGAAAAAAAATTCGGATATGCATCCACATTTTTTGTGTTAGTACAAAAATTTCTTTGTGAAAAGACATTTTTTGTGACCTGTGCAAAAAAGACAAAAACATGTGTCGTATAAAAGCGTTTTGTAGCGCACCGGATTTGTCTTTTTTACACAGGTCGCAAAAAATATCTTTTCTCCCCGGATTATTTTGTGCTAACATGAACTATGTTGAAGTATGTCCATATTTATTTTTGGAATTTTTTGACATTTAAAAAATGGTTTTTTGAGCCGTGGGTGCAGCTGCACCCATGACCTAAAATGGATTTCCGTTTTACAGTTCCTTTATATGTGTTTTAATGATCCGATTTATAACGAATCTGTTAGAGATGCTCTTGGTCAACAGACGAGCTATATATTTTTTTTTGAACAAAGATGGCCCCAGAGGGACCTAGATACTTTCATTGACAACAGTGGCATAATACATAAAGGACCCAAGGAACTAGGAATTACAAACAGGCCCAGACTATTTGCACTAAGGACCATAGAACAGTTCAAGAGAACGCCATCAGGTCCAGCTCCTTTGCCACCGAGTCGACGAATGATGATGCAACCAAACACCTCACCGCCGGGGACGAAAATACTTGGGGCGAGACGCCGGGAGCCAGCTGCACCAGCGTTGAGGGGCCTCCCATCAGGCATGAAAGCCAGGAGGTAGGTATACGCCTTCAGTCGCCGGTCGGAAAGAGCCGCTGCCGACGAAGAGGGAGGGAGTGGTCGCCTTTCGACCATCATGGATGGCAGGCAGAGAGCAGCCGCCATGGATGTACTCCCGGGAGCAGCATCCGAACTCCCCATCCACTGATTCCACCTGCTACCAGTAGGAAGGCTAGGCTCGTCCGTTAGCTCGCCTCCATGACGCGCTTCAGGATGAATCCCAGCTTCCCAACCGTAGCCTCTAGATCTGCAAGAAACGAGATTATTGAAGCTGTCTCCGCCAGATCTCACCCCAGCAGCATCCATCCACCATGGACCGCCACCACCAGAGTAGATAGGCTCGCCTTTGGCGCCTCCCGCGAACACCAAGAGCAAGAGACAGGAAACTCCCCTCCACCGCCTCTCCGAGCCACCATGGCTTGTTAGAGACAGATCGAGGAAGAATCGAAGCCGCGACTGGAGGAAACAACCACGAGCAACGACCTTATTAAGAGGAACGGTGGCTCTTCCCAACACTCCAAGCTCACACCTCGCGAGCAGCAGGAGAAGGAGAAGAAACCCTACATAGCACCAGATCTGGCCGATTAGATCCAGCACCTTGCCCTCAACTACGAGCATCAAGCTCAAGCCTGGCAAACAGCCGCTACACCTACATCTAAACTGTACAGAACGAGCCACCCAACCATCTCTCCTCCAAGCGGCAGCGCCCCGAGTTGAGGCAGAGGTCGCGTCCGGGAGAGTGAGGCGACTCTCAAGAGTGGCAGGGAGGAGAGAGACAGAAAGGGTGAAAATGAGAGCCAACAGACGAGCTATAAATTCTCGTCTTGCCGGTCTCTGAGAAGTGAAGGTCGGCTTTATTTGTGCATTCCATTCAAATGACATGAGGATGACACTTGTTCGTATTAAGGGCAACTTCAACGCGCAGACCCATTGTTGTGCTCCGTTTCTATCCGATTGAGTAGAACTACGGTCCAATGCGCGGACGCAAACGGACCGACGTTCTTTTTTCGTCCGCGAGCCCAAATTTGAGCCGAGTTTGCGTCGAAACGAACGTGTGTGGACGCTGCGTGGAGTCCTCGTCTTGCCTTACCCTGGCTCGCCCACGGGACACATTCCCCCCTTTTCTTCCTCTCGGTCGTCTCCCTCCCCCGCGCCATCCCATCGTTGCCCCTGCCACCTCCCACCGACACACCTAGACAGCAGACCCCCCCCCCCCCCGCCACGACCTCCCACCGCCATTGTCGCCGTCACCGTCAGAAAAATCACCGGTCCCGCTGCCACCACATAGCTCGCCGGTCCGTCCCCTTGCTTGAAAGGTGAAGCTCGCGACACCCCTTCAACCAACTCCTGTCGCTGTCACCACCACCGTCGTCTACACGGCAAATACTTCGACGGGCCGGAGAGCGCCTCCACCAGCAGGACCCACAAGGTGTTCGGCCGTTTGCCCAAGATACGAATCACCTCCTAGGGAGATGGTTGTACCGCAGTTTGAATCGATAATATTTGCACGATGGATCGAGTTTCATCAAGAGATGTGTGATAAGACAGCTCACAAACAATTTTAAACCGATTCGGTTCACCATATGTGGTCTTATTTTGGACACCAAGACATGGCCTAGATGATACATTTTTTTATTCAATTTAGTTGTAATATTTTTTGTTCTATTCAATTTGGTTGTAAAACTATGTTATTTATTCAATTTGATTGAAAATCCATTGCCTAAAAAAATAAGGGCCAACCAAATGGGTCGGCTCGTTGGGTGCAGTGGCCAGAAAAACCGGACGGAGACGGATGACTGTCTGTTTACTGATACAAACGGATGAAAAACAGACCAAAATCAGATCCGTTTGGATAGCATTGGAGTTGGCCAAAAAATCGGAGACAATCGGAAAAGAAAGAATAAGGACATGGAAAAGAAACAATTTCAACTAAACCCTCACAAACCCTTCCGTCCCAACAATGGCAGGCGGCGCAGCCGTGCCCCCGCCGCCTCGGCAGCTCGAGGTTCGGCGCTTCGCTGCTGACCGCGCCGGAGAGCTCCGCTCCCTGCACGACGCCGTCTCCGCTCGCGTCGATGGCCGCTTACAGCAGCCCCGCTCCGCCCGCCGCCGCACCACGGGGCACCTTCCCTCCAAGCGCCGCCGCACAAGCAGAGGCGCCGGGGCTGGTGATGCACCGGAGGAGGGGAGCACCTCGGTGCGTCAGTCGAGGAGGGTGAGGCGCCGGCGGGAGCTCGCGGGCAACCCCGCGGAGGGGTTCTCGGTCGCCGGCGATGGCGCACGGCGGCTACGGACGCACCTGTGGTACACCAAGAGGTTCGCAATGGCAAGGCGATGGGGTTTCGTCTTGCCTGTTGTCTCCCATGGGAGGTGAGCGACAAACGAGCTCGTCCTTTCCTGTTCTTCTGCTCAAACTACGAGAGAGGAAATGAGATTGTTTCACTGAGTTTCCTTTGCTGAACTGATGATTTCTTTGGTCCGTGTGCTCAAAGCAGTGTTAAATTGGCAGTGTTGATTCATACTGTAATAGATTCTCGTCATGCCACTGCAGCATGCTTCTCAATTTGGATCTTTTGTGACTTTCTTTTCTGAAATGGCCTTTTCAGATACTTAAAATTGTAGATTTCTAGCCCACTGTAGTTACAAAGGCAAAGCTTGTGTGCAAATCATTACTAAGCAGTTTCATCATTATGTGGAGTATAATGTGATATAGACTGTCGAAGCTGGCAGTATGCCTGAAATTTATCTTACGTTGTTGACAGCCTTCATGCAATGATGATTCCTTTGCGATGAAACCATGGGTAATCATACATGTGGACTTAAGTGAGTAATATTGGTAACATTTCATCTTGCAGTGGAAGGGGTTCAAGAGCAATTCTCAAGCGGTTGAAAAATGGAACAGTTGTTCATGATGCTAGCTATTTCATTCCGATTCAACTAGATGGTCCTGAGGTGGAAGTCATTGTCTTTCTGTTGCTAGTCTGTACTTTATAGCTTGATTGTCTTCATTACCGGTTGCCATTTATAAATATTTAAAACCCAATCTGGTTGGTGGTTAACTTTTGTAGGACTCCCTATTATCCATTCTGGGAATGGTCCTGTGTCCATCTCCTTCAGATGAATCACCTAATATGAAGCACCTTAAAGACAAAGTTACGCAAGGTGTTTGCTATGAGAACGCTATGGTATTTACATATTATTTATCACAGACAGTATAGGTAGAAGAGTGTTTGGAATAACCACTGTGACTTAATTGTTCTTTCCAGCTTTGCAGTGCTGGGAGTCCCCACTCTCAAGTTATTGGACCAGTGACATACATGTGGCGACCATTCTCAAGAGAGAGTAGCAAATCGGAGGCGAAAGAAGGGGATTTGTCCAATTGCCAAACTAGATTTAATGAAGGAAGCTGCAGTTCTTTGCAACGCGAATTATGGATATGGATCCATCCTTCAGCGCTGGATGAAGGGCTGGATGCAATAAGAATTGCATGTGGCAAACAGGTGCTTCCTATATTTTCTTCTGTAGGAGTATTCTCATTTTGAGATAAAGTACCATTTCTGTAGAATCAGAATGTATGTCTTCTGTTTTTGTATATCTTTTTTACCTACATTCAGTTGACGTCTTGTAAACCCGTACATGAAGAGTTAATTTGTCCACAACTGATTGCATACACATCAAGACTTGGGCTTAGGAGGAACAACAGGGAACAACTCTTGCCATTTCTGTTAGTTCATGTGCGTCTCCTGCTCTCCTTGTCTAAGTATAACCATGAGGAGAAACTATTCTTTAACCAGAATATACTAGTCAATTTTGTGTATCAGGATTAACAGAACATTAGGGATTTCACATAGTCCTATATTTTGTTTCATGATTAACATTGAGTTAGTAACTTAACAATTCTTAAATTCTGCTGAAGTACATCCATCTGCTGGGTAGGAGTATCTTAATACTCCAAACATATTCGTTCCTATTATTTTCTGCTATTGCTTAGCTTAATTTATTTTCTGCAACTTGGTGCTTACTGCTTCAACAATCAAAACAAATAAATTTACTCAGTGCAGCAATGTAATTCTTACTCTTCTATCACCATTCAATGTGTGGCCTCGCATTGCAGTTGCAAGATTCTGGTGTTCTGGTCAACTGTTCCTCACTAGAGGGGAAACTTGCAAGATTGGAAGTCATGGGATGCAAGGCTATGCAATCTCTTAAGAGTACATTGCACCCAGTTAGCAAGTGAGTTCTTTGGCCTTTTTTTTCGTTTTCAGAATAATCATGTCTAGGCTTGTTAACTTAGGTTTTTCTGACTCGTATAGTTTAAGTATGATCAACAGGGTTAATACAAGTCTAACCGATCCCTCTCTGGATTCCTCTGCTGGCCCTCGTCTGTTAAATAAATCTGTGATCGATCATGCTGAGATTCTTCAGCCCGGTGCTATACTATCCATGATAGTTCATGACCCCAGGGAAGTTTCATTTGAGGGGGCAGATTCTCCTATGACAATAGTTCCGAACGAGGAGAACAAATTCTTGGAGCAGGGAGACCTATTTCCAAATGTTGATGAGGCACCATGCGAGGAGGGACACATATTGCCAGAAACACAGATGCACCCTGGAAGGCACGATTTGCTCATTTCTGATTGTAGTGAGTTGTGGGATTCTGGCTGTAAGATAAATCCCCCTGTAACAGAGGAGATCCTTTGCATGGAGAAACACCACAGGCATATGAAGTTTTTCTGTCTGGATTCTGAAAATGATCAAGAACAAGGAACTCAAGTGAAGGATTGCTCCAGTCGATCCTGCCCTGTTATTCTTCTGAAGCATGGTAAAGAAAGGTTGGTATCTCTAGGGTAATAGTATTTCCCTTTTTTTTGAACTGAAACTGCAGGGCTTGAGCCGCACAGCATTTAATTAAACCCCACCAACAAAACCATATTTACAGCATAATTACAGAGAAAAAAAACAAAACAGCTAGACTAAAGAGTCAATCCATGATGACAAAGTTTGTAAGTGCTTGGCCTTCACCCTATGCATAAGCATGGTGATAAGTACTTCCCTTTAAAAGATGTTACATTGGTTTTCCTGCTAGCTGGAGCATAACACAAAAATGTTAACATCTGTTGCAGGTAGCTCTTATATGCTTCCATCTTATCAATCTTTCCTAATTGGATGCTCTTGTCGAGCATCGATGTTCATCCTGGAAAAATTATAATAAATAACCATTAGATCTTACTGTGATGGCTAGGATTAAATGAGAGTTGTTAGCGCTCCTAGGGGAATATGGTTTGATAACGTCCTACAATTCATAACAAAAAAACAAGTCCAATAAAGAAAATCTCTAAACCCTTGAATGTGTCTTGGACTTGTTTTTCATTCATGAGTTTTATTTATTCAGATTGGAACTTACAACAGAAGTGCATGAGCATGTAGCTGTGTACAAATTGGGTTTTGTGCGTTGGACTTGAAATCATTAATAAGTTCATGAGGCATATGATAATTCATGTCAACGGTCCCGATAATATGAATTATAAACATATTTTTTCGCTCAGATTTGCCGACATGGATTTCTTGATCGACACCGGTGTTAACAATTTCAGGAGAAGGCAAGTAGTCATGATTGTTGTGTACTCTGCCATGCGGCACAGGTCACACAAGACACAACAAGAAATAGTTCGTTGATCTTGTATTTACGGCCATGATAAAATGTGCTGTGACGGATTTTGCCAAGTACTCCCTCCGATCCGAAAAATCTGTCGGAGAGTTATACTCTAGCTTGTACGTAGTTAGTTCATAACTGGCGACATTTATTCCGGATCGGAAGTATTAGTTTTACTTGGCACACTAATCTGCGTACTAGCATACCTAGAGTCCAAGTTGGCTAATATTGCCAGGCACACACATATGTCTCTTGTGAACTCATCCTGATAAAGCTACATGATTCTAAACATTACATAATTATGTCACATGTGCATAAGTGATCGTACAAAAAAAGTACACCGGAGGTAAATAAAAATCTATAGCCATTTTTGTTGTCTATAAATTCTCATAAAGTTTGGACGTTTGGAATATTCACAGAAACGAAGGTAACGAGTAGTCTGTGGTTTATTTTACCAATATCATGTATTTCTTGGATCTCATAGAAAGTGTTATATATTTCTCCGATCATGTAATGAGTTACTGGTAAGAAAAATAAAAATAATGGTAAGAGAGGAAGTATACTGAACCGCATGTACTATTCTAGAGAAAATATGTATGCTAATTTTGTGTTGTTATTAAGTAATTATAGACAGCCCAAGTACCTTTTCCCATAAATGCACAGCGATAGTAGTAGTAATCATCATTTCATATACCTACAACGTAGTGCGGCTGTTTTCAGCAATAATCGTTCAAAAAATGCACTATTAAGTATCGTCTACATTTCCAATTCTTAATTATTTTAAAGTTTTGGCACGGTAAGTTTTGTTCTTATACTGTAATGTTTATGTGTTAATAAGAATTACTATCTTCTGCAGGCTCATGGGATGATGGTTAGTGTTAAAATGTATAGGCCTCCGAAGTCCTAAAGAAAACCTGAACCATGCCGATTTTCAGATTTAACACTTCAGCTATCTTAACTTTTGCTTAGGAGAAAACAGAATCTAATGTTGATTATCATAATTTACAAATTGTTTGTTGAGTTGGGCTGAGAATTGCCTTTATTTTTCTTCTTGCAGTCCTATATATCGTGTGACTAGCAATGACTTGTTTAATATGGTTGTGTGGTAATCGTTCTTAATTTTTTAGGGTTTTGCAATCATTGTTCCATCATCACGTCACCTTCTTAATTTGAAGATGTCTTATTGTTTCATGTTTCCTTTGAGCTAACTATTGTTCTACGTTCAATGGATGTACAGGTGGTCTGTTATTGTACCTTTGAGCTGGGTAAAGCCTTTTTGGCTCTTTCTAGTATCTCACGGGGCACATGCCATTGGCTTAAGAGAGAGACGGTGGATTGCATCAAAGGTAATATGGAGATTCTTGCAACTGTTATTGCCTTTGCTGAATTAGATTCTTTTTCTAATTTATATGCTTAAAATACTGTCAAATACTCAAATGTGTTGCATTAAGAAGGATACAAAAGATTGAGCAGCTGTGATTCAGTTGCTCTCTGCAAATATCTTCGATGCTAATATTGGCCCTTCTTTTTTGCAGTTCAAGATGCCATGCTTCCCTTGTGATTATCCGGATAGTGAAGCCTATTCATCATTTATGACAGAAGAGGCTGCTGTTTCTGACAAAGCTGCTGGGTGCCAACCTGCTGCCAAGAGACCTCCAAGAGTTCCTGTGCCACCTTTATGGCATTGTATCATGGCTAGTTTACATGAAGAAGATAGCATAGTGAGACGGCTTGAAGTAAATGACTCGAAGCCTTCTGCTATGGTGTTAACTGAATGTTGCCCAGCAAATTCCAATGGTGGAGACTCAGGATCGTCACCACCTGTTGTTGCATCCATCCAACTCCTTGTTCCAAGGACCATCCAAACGTTGAGACAATATGTGAAAAAACTTGATATGAAGTCTTTGAGTTCATCTGAGATGGAAATAGATACTGACAAACCCAATTTTGTTTTTGGTGGCACTCTCAAGCCAACATCTTCTCTAAATGGTTTATGTCTTGTAAGGGTCCTGGTCCGAACCTTCAAGGAAGGTTCTTTTGAAGAGGGCGCTGTTGTTTGTGCCCCACTTTCATCAGATCTTGCAGCTTGGAAAACCAGGTTAGTATCCCTTCCCATATAAGCTTTTCATTTGCTGTTGGAGACTTGCACTTTGGAGCTCTGTTAAGTTCTTCCAAACAGAGTATATTGCGTTATTGATGGTATAACTGTGTAGGCAAGCGAGTATATTGAGTTATTGATGGTATAGCTGTGTAGGCAAGAAAATT
This sequence comes from Puccinellia tenuiflora, assembly GCA_012064385.1. Classification (NCBI taxonomy): domain Eukaryota; kingdom Viridiplantae; phylum Streptophyta; class Magnoliopsida; order Poales; family Poaceae; genus Puccinellia; species Puccinellia tenuiflora. The sequence goes on from QRDG01002374.1 coordinate 19,255, forward strand.
TTGGTTCACATACATGACACGGCCTAGGCTCTGGAGACCTTAGCTTGGCAGATTAAGGTCTGGGGGATAACTGGAGGCGAGCCTCCTGTTTTCTTCTGTATTTATTCTATGATATCACATGCGAGGCCTAAGTCCCTTTATTTATAGGGCCGGCTTATTCAGATCCAATCTTAACTTCCAACTAACAAAATCTTTATCTATGGAAACAATTAACTAAGTTGATATGCAAGCAAACTAAAAATAAAGCTCATCTCTAAGCTGATTCCGAACCCTCCTTGTGCCTGCGCCTGAAGTGCTGGGCCAGATGACAGATAATAATGCTTTGTAAAATTCATGCTGCCCTCCCTTTGGATTTCTGCAGTTACCTTTAGGTGACTGTGGTTTTGTTTTCAAGAAAATCCATTTCTTCTTTTGGCTGAAAACATTTTGTTCCATAAATAAATCTCTTCAAGAGAAGTCATTCATTTTCACGTTGTAACAGATCAAAGGAGGATGAGGAAGAATGCACAGAAAAATGGGAAGTGCAGCTCCCTCAGTCCCATATCAGTTCTTATTTCTCATCTCTGGACCCTGGCACCAGCGACCTTGAATATCCCAAAGACGACACCGCACGGGAGGCATTGAGGTGGCCGATAGGCTTTGTCACGACTGGTTTCGTCCATGGAAGGTGACATTCCCGCTCCTTCCACTGAGTACATGCCAGTGCTATGCTGTCTAACTAACACCTGCTTCTGCTTCGACTGTGACAGCACCGGCAAAGACGCTGCCGCGATTGCCTTCTGCGAAGCAAGACTGCTAGCGGTGTTGCGGCGGCAGCAGTGGAATCATGAGAGTATGCAGGACCGAGAGATCTGTGTCCTTGTGAGGAACGCGAGATCGGTGGCGTATCGACGAGCACTCGCCACAGTTGTCCTGGAGCAACAGAAGGAAGACCTAGAGTTTATGTAGTCTGCCATGCCCTGCCTCAGTGCCAAAAACTTGCAGCAAGAATTTAACATGGAAATTCTTGCTAGATGCATGAAAAAAATTCTCTTCAAATATTTGAGTTCTTAGATCAATATAATAATAGTATGATTTTTGTTAACACTACGCCTTTGGCCTTCCATGTGTTCCGGTTCACAGGTGGGCTCTGAGCTCACGTGTTGTTTCTCCCCCACAAAAGAAGCGGTAATTCCATTTTTGGCAAAGCTCCCGCCTTCTCTTTCGGCTCCTGTGTTCACGGCAGGCACGTAATCTTACAGGACGAGAATAGTTACAGAAGAGCGGCCACCATTACAGGGAGAAATGCCCAAGGCCAGCACGACCTCTCCTTTCTCCCTCGCTCACCATTCAAATACCTCCCACCTCCTGCATTCATTTCATCGCACCACCATCCCTGTCCAGTTGATCGCAATGAGGGCCCAGCTAGCTCTAGCGCTTCTTCTCCTCGTCGCTGTTGCCTCCAGCGCGTCGGCCTTCAACTATGGCGGAGAGGAGAAGAAATCTGCAGACCTCGCCTATGGTGGCGAGGTGAAGAAATCTGAGCCTGCCCCCACGGTCGCTGCCGAGAAGAAATCGGAAGACCTCGCATACGCCGGTGGAGCCAAGAGATCTGAGCCTGCCACCGAGGTCGCCGCCGAGAAGAAACAAGAGGAGAAGAAATCTGAAGACCTCGCCTATGCCGGTGGAGCGAAGAAATCTGAGCCCGCCTCTGAGGTCGCCGCCGCCGTCGAGAAGAAAACTGAAGCTGCTGAGGAGAAGAAGTCTGAACCCGTCGAATATGCTGGTGCTAAGAAGAAACCGAGTGTTGTTCCCGACAATGCTAGTGTAGAGAAGAAACCGGTGAGCGCCCCTGGCTATGCCGGTGTGGAGAAGAAATCTGAAGTCGTCTCCGATAAGAAATCCAAAGGCAAGGAGGAAGGCTCGGAGAAGAAATCTAAAAGCAAGAGCGAGTCCTCATCTAGCACCGAGAAGAAGTCCAAAACTAAAACCGACCACCCCAAGTCGGCCGGTGTCGAGAAGAAACCCAAGACCAAGAACGACGGTTACGCCGGCGTGGAGAAGAAATCAAAAACAAAAGTAGAGACCTCCAAGGGTGCTGGGGCCGAGAAGAAAGCGGAGATCCCAAAGAAGGATGAACCTAAGAAGCCAAAGACAGAGAAACCAGAATCCTACGTGGCAGCAAAGAAGGAAGAGCCAAAGGCGCCGGCAGCCAGCACACCTGACGCCTATGCTGTACCAAAGAAGGAGGAGCCAAAGAAAGAAGAACCGAAGAAGGAAGAGCCTAAGAAGGAGGAGCCCGTCACCGACGCATACACCAAACCAAAGGAGGAGCCTAAAGAGGAGACGAAGAAGGAGGAGCCAGCCCCTGACGCCTACACCAAACCAAAGGAGGAAGTGAAGAAGGAGGAGGCAAAGGAGGAGTTGAAGGAGGAAGTGAAGAAGGAAGCAAAGGAGGAGTTGAAGGAGGAAGTGAAGAAAGAGGAGGCAAAGAAGGAGGAGCCAGCCCCTGACGCCTACACCAAACCAAAGGAGGAAGTGAAGAAGGAGGAGGCAAAGAAGGAAGAACTGAAGGCGGAAGTGAAGAAGGAGGAGGCAAAGGAGGAGGCAAAGAAGGAGGAGGCAAAGAAGGAGGAGGTGAAGGAGGAAGTGAAGAAGGAGGAGGCAAAGAAGGAGGAGCTGAAGGAGGAAGTGAAGAAGGAGGAGGCAACAGCTAGTACACCCGACACCTATGCTAAGCCAAAGGAGGAGGCAAAGAAGGAAGAGGCGCCGGCAGCCGGTACACCCGACGCATACGCCGAGCTAAAGAAGGAGACGAAGGAGGAGCCAAAGAAGGAAGAGGTGCCGGCAGCTAGTACACCCGATGCCTATGCCGAGCCAAAGAAGGAGGAGCCAGCGAAAGAGGAGCCAAAGAAGGAGGAGCCAAAGAAGGAAGAGGCGCCGACAACCGGTACACCCGACGCCTACGCCGAGCCAAAGAAGGAAGAGACAAAGAAGGAGGAACTTGTGGCGGAGGAGCTGAAGAAAGAGGAACCAACGAAGGAGGAGCCAAAGAAAGAGGAGCCTGCGAAGGAGGAGCCAAAGACAATGACAGCAACAACCGACGCTTATGCTGCACCAAAGACTGCCCAGCCAGAGACGCCGGCGGCCAGCACAACCGATGCTTACGCCGCTCCGAAGACTGCCGAGCCGGAGACACCCGCTGCTGAAACTACTGATGCCTACCCCGGGCAGAAGCCAAGGAAGATGGGTTACCCCTAATCACATGCCTGAGCCACGCGTGGAGTAAATGCAACGGCTCACCCATTTTCCGAGGGACCAACCAAAGTAAGTTTCCCTCACAGCTCACTTGAGGAGGCATGGCCAGAAAATCACAATAAGGCCCATGCTTCGTCTTTACCCCCAGATTTACATTGTGTAAGTGCCTATCCACAATGTACCACTTATGGATGCAACTACGTTTGCACTATTACTGTACTGTTCTGTAAATAGAACTGTGTACCTGTTTGTAAAGAAACGGGTGCGTTTTTACTTTGTATCCTAAAAAGAATACTTATGTACCGTGCCTGTAACACTGGATTCAGTAAATTCAGGTTTCGTGAATATTTCTGAGATTTTGTCAGAGTTTCATCGAGTATTATTCGAAAATGCTGTACAGGAGTTTTGTCATGCCTGCTGCTAAAGGTCATCAAGTAATAATAATTAAGAGATACGACAGGGTTCTATTATTTCGTTTTTGGAAGTTAGTATTAGAGCTGCTAAAATTTCATCAGAGGGATTTCCATTAAATGACATATAGACATGCAATTTTCGTCCAAAAATATGATGCTCTGTATTTTATTTACGCAAGCTACATCATCATATTATTTTGGTAGTTTTTTTTTTTGGTTTGTAACTGCTTCCATGAATTTAGTCATAATTATTTTATACTTCTAGGTGTCTTAACTCTTAAACCTAAATGAGAGCACACACTCTTACTAAGAGAGACAAAACGTTTTGGGAGACTCATACATACCGATTTTGCTTCTTGTTTGACAAATATGTTCTCTTTCCATTTATCATTTTCTTAAAGTTACTTTTTTTTGTGTACTAGCACTCTTTCATTTTATATATTGTCATAAAATTATCGTGCGCACAGACAAAAGGATCACTAAATATAACAGACAACAAGAGTAGTAAATAAGCGAGATCAGGAAAGCTCTACTGCAGAGTACTTTAATAAGGATATAGAGTGAAAACAATAATGCAACTCTAAACTTCTTGATTTCTTTTATACTACCTCGGGGGTATTAAGAAGTGTCGCAGTTTTGAACTAACCCCGGTTCAAAACTGCAACACTTATTTTTAATCGGAGGGAGTAGTTATCTTGAAACGGAGTATGCCCTGGTTCGAGACAATGAAATGATGGGAGTACTAATTATTTTTCACCGGCTATATTATTGGCGAAACCTATTAACCTGAAACAAAATGCGAACAAAAAGTTCTACTATATATGATTTTTTTAAACTTGCGGGAGTAAAGTCCTCCAGGTCCTGGATTATCCTTTTACTTGCGCTAATTGGTGAATATAATTGTATATGAAAGAAAAGTCTGTTTTGACCCTCACTATAAAATCAGATCATATCCAGGGCACTCATATTTGATGAATCGGTTAATTATGATACTAAGACAGTCGGCGTGGTGTTTCTCCAAGCCTGGCATATGACGTAGAAAATTGCACATGAGAAACCCGATACCGGACAAGTTGACACAAATTATCATAACATAGTCTAATTAACTTTAGATTTCTAGAACATGCCCCTTTTATTTGGTTGAACTGTTATTGTTGCTGAAATAAAGGCATACAATAACGCCAAATGTACAAAAGCAATAAATAAATCACAAAATTTGTAGTATGGTCTTCTTAAACCTTTAATTTGTTTCATAGATTTTAATTCTGTTTCGACCATCTATAAGGTCCAAGCCCTTGATTGGAATGAGGGTAAAATTAGTGTGTCCATCGGTATCTAGTTCAACTTTGAGCTAAATACCGGAGGCTACACTAATTTTACACCCATGCATTCCAAACAACCCTGAATGCTATTTGTCAGGCCATTCATTGTTCACCATGTCATGTTCTACATTAGAAAGACAGTCCACATTATATGCCACATCCGTAAAACCACTTAAAAACTGCCTTTGGGGTACAAAATAACTTGATTGTACAAACATAGAGTTCTACATACTCTGTTTTGTTCAGGATCAAACTTGAATCACGCCGTAAAAGAATGTTGCTATACAAAGAAGCACTGATAGCCTAGCCAACGAAAACATAGACAACTATATACATACGAAAACATAGACGAGATCCTAGCTACGACCATATTTGGAAAAAGCCGAATCATCTCCAATAGGTTATGAACACCGCGTTACAAACACGTCTACATGACAAGACAATTTTTACCATTTGCACATCGACCGCTGATGCATCATGACCTTGTTAAGCCCAGTGATGGTTGCAGAAGACAGTTACATGAGCACACAAACCAGTCGAGATCTTGTCAACCAGACCAGCAAGAATACACCCTCCAATTAAGGCTCCACTTGTTCGGGCGAGAGACGCCAACAACGCCATTTCTCGGGGTGGGGGCAGTTAAGAAACAAGGCACACCCCACTTGTTCAACGAATTGTCTCAATGGCGGACCGGATGCAGGAGGCACCCGTGGAGGATGCAGGCGTGCGTGGCACGCTGTGGGGGTGTAGAAACAAGAAGTGGCGAAAGAAGAACATGACGCCACTGCCCTCCACGTTGTTGCACAAATGTCTCCCCGAGACAAATCCGTTTCAAATGCTTAGAGGAGTATGTTGGTCGCACAAGAAAACGACACCGTATACCCTCATTATGCTAGATAAATTCGCCGATTTTAGATGCCATCAATAAGAAACTCAATTTTTTTGTGTACCTAGGTTCTTGTCGGGATCAACGGTGCTCCAGTAGAAGAAAAAACAAGACCTTTTTTTTGAGAAAAGGCACAACATGCCCGAATTTAAATAAATCTCAACGGCCGAAAGATAAAAGAGTGCTGAGAACAGCTTACAACGCAACGCACAACCCAAGCACATGAGAAAAGAAACTAAGCAAAGCTTGAGAAGTCGATGACCTCCGCTCTTGAACGCCAAGAAGAACCAAAACAACAGGGAACTTCCAGCCCACCTGAGGATGCCACCAACAATTCCGAGTAGGAACTCATGTTTGGCGGGCGGAATTGTCGAGCCGGAGCTCACACTAGAGCTCGGACGCACCAACACAAGCTGCACATGGCCGGAAAATGAACTACACCCATGTAGGCATCACGTGCCAAACTGCAATACCATGGGGAGGCCGTCGATCATGGCCACGGTCTGACCCCGTGGCAAGAATCGGTGGTGATGGCACTGCCCGCGTGGGGACGGACCTAGCCCACTGCAGCATCAACAAAATAGCAGTGACCAACATCCCACCGACCACGGCCGTGTCGCTCGGCGAACATAGCACCGAGGTGTGTGGCACCTCTATAGGCCGGGCCAACCTAACACAAACCACACAACACACCTCACAGCAGCGAGCACGCTTGCAAAGTTACAACTTTGACCACTGACCACCAAGACGAAGAGGGTAAGCTTGGGAGTAGGCGATGAATATGAAGAAGTCGCCACCAGCCTCCAAGGAGGGTAACGACGCCCACTCGCTGCCGCCATCCAATCCGAGATGGACTTTAGGTGTTCACCTGGGACGGTGGGTAGGGGGTGGGGATAAGGGGCCTCAACGACGTCTCCATGTAGACAGACGACGCCCAAACAACGTCGCCGCCGCTGTGGAAGAAGACCAGGGATTTTCCCGAGTCCCGACACACCCAAGGTTGGAAAAAGCGGTAGGCATAGGCGAGGCGGTTGGCATTGGCCTAGCGCCTAGGCGATGATTAAGCGCACTAGGTGCAGCCTAGGCGGCATATAGTTTGCAACATAGGTGTTTATTTGGGTTATTATATATCTATATACACGATAATTTTGACCATATAAATGAGTATGCTACCAGCAACTGGCATTGGATTATGGCCCATCTAGTTCTTTGGCGTTATATGGCATGAGTTCTTGGTGGAGAACAAAAATTATTGGTTGAACTGCCTAGAGTACCGCTTATGCCCTAGGCGAGGCGTTTGCCCATCGCCTAGTGCCTAAGCGAGCTAAGGCGTCTCCTAGGCACCTCCTAATCCAACACTGGACACACCACACCAGCTCCCAGAACCGACGAGGAGGAGATATCCAGCAAAGGGGACAAGATCTGACCTTCGGGATCTAACGCTTGAGCCACCGAAGCAGTCCCACCGCCTTGACCACCACATGTCGTCCTGCCGCCCTCGCGGCCCAGGACGTCGGCCAGCACCTGCGCACACCACCGGCCGCATGGTCGGCATCGGATCCATACCCGAGGCCGTTGCCTCGACGCCCAGAACCCTCCCCGCGAGCGCAGAGCAGCAGATCTCGCCGCCACCTTCACTGGCAGGCCACACGGGCTTGCTCGAAGCCCACGTCAGGGGACGTCGAGGGAAAGGGAGCTGAATGGAGGTGGCGGCGCGTGGGGAAACCCAAGTTGCCCTCGGGAGGACTACGCGAGGGCCCAACGATTGATGTTCCTGTGAGTAGAAGACCTCTAGTTTGTACTCTACTCTGCAACTACCTACTTCTAGTTGTTACACTATTCCTGCTACTATCCTTTCTTGAGCAGACAAAATACTTCAAGGATGCCTGCCACTCTGTAACATTGGATTTTTTTTTTTGGACGTATAAAGAATCTTGGGAAATATAATGAAAAGCGCTGCATGGGGAGGGTTCGGATGCGGCGGCAGATTGTAGGTGATTTTTTCTATAGGAAGAGAGTAAATGCATGCATGCATGCAAGGAACCTGCCATATCATGGTGACATCATCGCATTAATTATAAAATTTAAAAAATTTAAATTCATTTTCTCCTAAACCGTTTGTCTTTGTCTCGGTGAGGGGTTTAAAACTAGATCCATTGTTGATACGTTTTGATGAACTTTTTTCCCGTACCAGCTACCAGATTATAGTACTATGGCTATCAGATTAGCATCAAAGAACTATCAGAATAATTATACATGGTTACTATATAATTTTTTACACGTTTGTTTAGACAATTGCAACACATCTACATATCCTGTGTGATGAAATTTTCCCATCAAAACAGTTACCACACTATGGCTACCAGATTAGCATCGAATAGTTAACATGATAATTATATTTTGATACGGATGTAGATACGGATGGAAAGAGAAATGATAAAACATCTTATATTTTGATACGGAGGGAGTACATCATTAACAGATAATTTTTTAAAATTTTATTTAACATTGAAATGATATATACAAATAGATAGTAAGAGTTCGACCGTTTTCAAGACCTAGGAGATGCTATTATTACACATATACTAGTAGCATACGGTCTTAAATTGGTGTAGAATAATTCTACAGAAACCTGATAACCAAGTTATTATAATTTGATAGGTTAGTGATAACAATCCGGTAACTACTAAGGAATTTTTTTTATCAAAACATGACAACATGGGATCTAGTTTCGTAGATTTCGACGCGACTAAACCAACGGTGAAAACGGATTTTCAATCAGATTAACCGTTTGGAAGATAAAACTTTTTAGTTTAACAATTAAAGTTAATCTTTGTGATGTCAGTTGTGACATCACTGCATGCATACATTGAGCAGAACCGCCGCATGAAAGAGGTTTCTATGCGCTGGATAGTTTGACCCAAGAATCTTCTTGTGTCTTCACGGCAAAACTGCATGCTACGTGCTGGGAATTCCCTTTTCTTGCAAAAAAATCAACGGGAGGTCTATTCTGGGTATTTTAATTCGTTTCCATTTCTTCTCCTGTCTTCACGGCAAGCGCTTAATTCTGCAGGAGGTAGGTTAGTTACATGCTATCGGCTACGCTTCCTGCGGGAAAATGGCAAAGACCATCATGACCTCTCGTTTGGCGCCAAATCCGGCCAATCACATGCTCGCCATCCCGATTCAAATACCCCTCCTCTCCTCTGGTCACCAGTGCAAACTTTTCCCCGCACCACCACCACCCTGTCCGGATGATCGCGATGAGGGCGCAGCTCGCTCCGGCGCTGCTTCTCCTCCTTGTCCTCCTAGCTGCCGCGACGCCGCTCGTGCCGGCGTTGACCCCCGAGGAAATCAGGGACAGGAAGATAAATGGCGCCAACAAGCTCTACGTTATGAGTGCCAACCCTGAAGCTTATGCCGGCGAGAAGAAACCAATGCCGGAGAGCAAGAAGGAGGCACCCAAGGATGTTGTCCAGAAGACGAGCTACGTTATGGGTGCTGGCGCTGAGCCCAAACCCGAAAGTAAGAAGGATGAGAAGGTTCTAGAGGCCAAGATCGGCGCTGAAGTCAAGGCAATGAGGAAGGAAGCTGCCTACGACGATGCCGTCGCCGAGAAGAATGCCAAAGAATTCAAGAGCAAACCAAAGAACACGACTGATGACGCCGAGGATCAAGCCAAAGAGGTGAAATCCAAAAGCAAAGGTGACTCCTCCGAGGATGACTCCCTGGAGAAGAAATCTAAGAGTAAGGTTGACTACTCCTCCGAGGACGCCGATGGCGAGAAGGAGAAGAAATCCAAAAACAAAGATGACGACTCCGCAGAGAAGAAATCTAAAAGTAAGAGCGAATCCTCCGAGGACATCGATGATGAGAAGAAAGAGAAGAAATCCAAAAGCAAGGATGAGGATGATGATGATGATGATGATGATGATAAGAAGAAGAAAGAGAAGAAATCCAAGAGCAAAGAAGAGGACTCCATGGATGATTCCGAGAAGAAATCTAAAATCAAGAGCGGCGCTTATGAACTCCCAGCTGGTGCCGAAAAGAAATCCAAAGAAAAGAGCGAGTACTCTGAAGATGCCGAAGACAAAAAAAAATCCAAAGAGAAGAGCGAGTCCTCCGAAGAAGCCGGCGACAAGAAGAAATCCAAAAGCAAGAACAAGGAGGAAGATTTTGATGCAGTCCCCATAGAGAGCAAGGCCGACGAATCTGTGCCAGTGGCGGACACACCCGAAAGCTACCAAGCGCCGACGAAGAAGACACCGCCACGGTTGCCGGCAGCCAATGGCTACCAAGCACCGACGACGACGATGTCGGCGGCTGACACACCTGATGGCTATCTGTCGCCGAAGAAGGCCGAGTCGAAGATGTCTGCGGCAGACACACCCGACGGTTACGCCGCGCCGACAACAATGTCAGCGGCCGACACACCCGACGGCTACGTGCCATCGAGCAAGGCACAGCCGGCGATGTCGGCGACCGACAGCCCCGACGGCTACGTCCCGGCGTCCGACTCGCCGGACGGCTACGCCGCGCCGTCGACAAAGCCCAAGTTGAACGTACAGTCCTTCGCGGAGATGGTGCCGCAGTCGGTGCTCCAGATGCTGAGCCCTACGGTGAGGTCCCTATGCGCTAAGACGAGCTTCCCCTACACGTGCACGACGTCCATCGCGAAGCTGCCGGAGACGACGGTGGTGCCGGGGCGGCAGAAGGACGGCCTGGGCGTGCTGACCCTCGCCGTGGACGCCGTGCGCGCCAAGATCGCGGAGGCGAAGAACGCGGCCAAGGAACTGGCCATGGACCCGCGCACGGACAAGATCTCCAAGGGCGCCATCAGCGACTGCCTCCAGATGTACGACGACATAAGCACCAGCTACGACACGGCGATGGCGGCGCTGAAGCGCGGCGACAGGCCGACGGCGACCAGCAATCTCGACGCGGCGCGGACCTACGTCGACACCTGCGACCAAGGGTTCCTCGACCGCCCGGCGCTCAAGCCCGTGATGGTCGACCAGGACAAGGTCCTCGCGCAGCTCTCCAGCAACGTCCTCGCCATCAACAGATACATCTAAGTGATTAGAGATGTACATCACCATTTCTACGTGGAAAGGAATTTCTAAGAAGCCTTCGACCAATCGCCGAAACATATATATTGACTTGACGATGTACACAAACTATTCTTGAAGAGTAGTCTTGCGTGCAAACTGTAATGCTATGTGTGTATATATATCACTATTTATATGGTTGTGTGTGTTGTGATGTGTACTAACAGTAATTAACCTCTTCATGTAAAAAAAACATTAATTGACCTCTTGCAAAGCTTCTTCCTTTTCCTTCTTCGTGATCCATTAATGGCTGAGTACTAAATTTCACAAAAGGCATGTTCAGAATCTGGTTCCTGCTTCAAAAACAAAAAAAATACGGCTTCAGATATGCTAATCTGGACGTACGAGAATTTGTAATTTCGTAGAAAATTAAAATTGCTTAGAGTTTGCTGCAGATCAAGCATTTGTTTTGACAGTCCATATATCAACCATTGTTTCATAAATGCCAAAAAATAGGGGCATTCCGAGAATTGAACTCGGGACCTCTCGCACCCTAAGCGAGAATCATACCACTAGACCAAATGCCCTGAATTGATTTGTTCTTCACGAGACGGTATCTATACTTGATTTCCAGTTCCCTCTGCATTAATGCAAAACATAATAGAGGTTCAACCTGCACTCCATAATTTGGACGGGGGAAATGCTGGTGCTCAGCCATTTGGTTCTGACATCAACATTTGTGTTACCTTACCAACTTAGACCATGTAAGGGACCCTACCAGAACCACCCGTTATATATGTCGCAGACAAACAAATGTATGCACCTCATCTCGATCATCATCAGTGACGTTGTATACTCACCTATTGGCGCATCTACCCATGGGGGGACGGTTGAGGGATCCATTCGAGCTACTTGGAGGCCGCCCCCTAAACGCCCTTTGTCGTCCCAAAGGGAAACTTCGCCTTCAGACAAACGAGTCTTTATCAACAAAATTAAGTCTCTCTTATTAATAAGTATAATTTGTCAATTATTTGTCTGCTATGTTTATATCTCAACCACGGGATTCGTGGTTTTATCAAAATTGGAACCATGTGGGCCATCGGAACTTATCACCCGCTGTTATGGCCAAGTGTCTAACTTTGAGCACTTTTACTTACCCCGAAATAAATTGGGACCGTCCATTTTTCACGATCCAAGAGCTCATGTGCTATGGTACTCCAGAATCAGCCTGTGGAGTACCATCTCAAATTCTCGGCCAAACAGCTAGAGTACCTCCACAAGAGGGGCAAAAGGGTAATCTCGCTCAGCACCTATATTATCTACGTCGGGGTATTGCAGTCTTTTTAGTCTCAGCTTTTTTTTTTGGCGTTAACCTTTCAGTCATCGTCTCAACGAAAACCTAGCGGAGTTAAAGCTCGCGGCGGCGCCGGATATGGATGAGCCGGGCGCAGAGGGGGACGAGGCGCCGACGGCGGGGGCCGTAGTGGCTACCATGTTAGGGCTGGCGGGGAGGGCGATGGGGGTGCCGAGTGGCTATGGCGGCCATCGGCGAGGTGGGGGAAAGGGAGGAGTCGACCGGCAAGGAGGGCGACGAGGTGCCATCTTCTTGTCCACTGCAAATTTCCCATCAAGTTTGGAGCTTGATTTGCTCCTGGACTGCTGCTGATTTCCCCATCCTGGGTCCAGAGCGTTACATCACTGAATATTGATGGTCGCTGGCTAGGAGGAGAGCTGCTAGTTGTATTACAGGTTTTTAGTCCCGGTTTCAGTTAGTACTGGCTTCCGTGGTTCTGGTTTCCCCAGATCCTTGGTCATTCCTCTCCGATTTGTTCATGTTGTATTTCCAACATTTTATTTTCTTCTTAATATGAAGTCCGGCGTCTGGCATCCGAGTTATGCTAAAATGTAGTTGTACATATATAGCAGTAGTGTATATACTGATGAATGGATGTGCAGTTCTGTGGTTGTCCAATTACTACTACTTTGATGAATCTTATGTAAACAAATGGAATGTCCTCAAGTTTGTTGTTGTTCGGAGACTACTACTTTGATAGATGATTTTAGTTTGTGTGCCTTGTACTGTGATGAAACAGAGTGCCTAGTGCTATTGAGGCATTCTGCAAACGCAAAATAAGGATTTGCATGCTCTAGAGCCTATGGATCGAAATGAAAAAGAAAAGAAGGCATTGCATGGTAAAAGAATCTCCTCACTTTCATTATCCAGTTCAACAGTACATATATTTCTGATTTGAAGCTAACTCCATATATATGTAGGTCACTGACCACAAGAATAAATAATAAAAGGTAGTTCTGCTATGCCTACTCCTTCCATACTCTAGGATTCAGACATCAAAATCCAATCTTCTTGAAGCGTGCAGCAGATTTGAAGCTTGATCGGTTTGAAGTAGACATTCTATACCTCCTTGGATGTATGGACCAAACCTGGTCATTTGGTCATTTGGTCAAAGTATCAAAACTTGTGCTTGTCGCAACAGATCCATGTGCCATAAAAAATGCAGATGAACTATTTAGAATTATTGTATTACATGATAAATATTAAAAAGTCTCGAGTAATCTGTCTTTTGCTAAATTGTTGAGGACCTTCTATATGAAACATATTATTTGTGAACTGTGCCATTGGAATATTAGAACTTGTGCCTGCCTCAGAAGATCCCTGTGCCATAAAAATGCAGGGGAGCTGTTTAGAATTCATGCAGGTACAATTCAGCATTGGGCTATTTCAAAATTAAATAATAAAAATCTTGACGAGGAAACAAAAGCAGAAAATGATGTGGTCTGCTCAAAGAAACAACATCAGGTAAAACACATGTGTGAACTGATATGCACATTAAATCATTGCACGAGAAAAGCACCACATGAAGCCCCATGTCTTTGATAGTAGTACTACCGTGGGGAATCAAGAAGTGACAATCAAAAACTATGTACTAAATATTGTTAACGAGACAGAGCAGCATCAAATTTTGTCTGAAAATTATAGCTCACAAGATTCATTTCATGCAAAACTAGAGATGATGCCAAAATAATTCAGCAAGAATTTTGTAACTTGGTAATAGTTTCTTTGACATGACAACTTGGAAATAGCATCAAAGCATCACCTGAATTTCGATATTGAGAATCAAGGCTTCAGGAAGACAAGAAAACATGGAATTTAGCACCAGCACACATGAAAAAAAAATGTTTGGGTATGTACATGATGATACAACATTCAAACTGTATCATAAGAGGCTTCTGCAGGTGCAGGAATGCTCTTTCAGCTTTAGTCACGCAACAGAAAGTTGTAAAATCCTATAACCTGATTCATGCAGCAAAGATCCTAAACACTAGTACATTTACTATCTCCTGCTATGAATATCACATTAGTACTGTACTTTTACTTCTACTCTAGTAGTAACCAGCGGCAAGAATCAACCTTCTGACGACGCGAGGGCAGTCTAGATGGGGCCTGCGCGCGGCGCGCATAGGAGTAGGAGGGGCCGTCGATCTGGACACCGGGACCGCGGCGCGAAGGCGGTCATCAATCGGGGAGACTTGATCAGAACGCAGCGGCGAGGGCGTTTGATCCCGGCTGCGAGGGCGATCGATCCGGGCATACGCGGCGGCGAGGAGGCTGGGCATGGACACGATCGATGGCGGTCGGGGCAAGCAGATCAATGGCGGTGGCGGCGGCGGCGGCGAACAGGACATGAAAAACAATCTCTCCTGGGGTCTATCAGGATGACAACAAAAAGTCCAATATGCCCTTTCATCACGGACCGTTAAATCGACAGGTACTCCACCGTCTTGTTTTGGAGTACCAGGGGTACCGTAAAAATTGCCCTAACTTTCTAGAGGTTGGGAACCAGAGCGCGTGTGTGCTTGTTTGAGAGTTTTTTTTTCTTTTCAGAATTACTACACTTTACTGATCAAATGTCGTCATCGTTCAACTAACTATAGTGAAAGCAACATAACTAGTAACATACATGATCTGGAACATACCACACAAGATGTTGAACTAACAACTGCTATTTCACTTTCTGCATGTGTGGATACTCATTTTCGCCACCACCTCTTGATTTCCAATTGTTTGTTTTCAACAATTTTCCTTCTGTCGGCTTTGGCATGGTTAGGGTAACTATATGTATTTTGCTGACTGCAGGCAGTATTTCGCTTTGACTGCATATGATAAAACTAAATCAATTTACTGGGTTGTTGGACTATGAACATGTGAGTTCATCTTTGCTTTATTTGTGTTGCTTTGTGCTAATTAAGCAGCTTTTGTAGATGTAACTAATTAACTTTTATATGAAGTAAACCAAACTATTATTACCGGAGAGATGGTGTAAGTAGTTGTTTAGACTTTTCTTTTGTTTTTCCTGGTAATTTACTAAGGAGTACTACTGATATTGGTTTGTTCATCACATCTACACGTACCGGTGATAGTTTTCAACACTATTTTCATTATAAACTAACAGGTGCCGCCATAAGGTAAGTCAAGATTCTTTGCTTATGAGGCTCTCCTTTTGACAAACTGTTTTTATTAAGGAAATGTGTTCAACAACAACAACAAACAGAATACATACCATGAAATTAGCATCAGAGGGTTCTTAGGAATTATTCGGGAGGATGGATGATCATGTACTATTAAAGATTGCATGGGCTTCGCTCGCTCGATATTTACTTATGGAAATTTTTGGGGTCCTATCTGCAAAGTGTAGAGACCAATGTGTAATCTTGGGATTTCATTGTGTCCTGATGTAAAATGTACATGCATGTTTATCTAACGGATGTCTGGGATCTTCTGGGCCCTTCTCGATTAAAAAAAAGTAGCTGCTAGAGCTAGATACTACATAATTTGTGGCTAACATATTACTACATATATTTTTAGTAGCCATCACCCTAATCAGTTTCCACATATTACTGTGAATATCTGTACTGTGCATATCATTGGCATTATAAACTATACATATTTGTACTAAGCATATCATTGGCATGATTAACCATATCGTGAGAATCTGAATCTTCTTTTACTTATTTTTGTTAGCCTTTACAATAAATCTTGTTCTTTTTTTCATGGAGTATATGCATATTTCTGCTTAACCATATGTAGTGATATTTGATAAGAGACAAACTTTAGCTGCCTCTTACTAAAAATCTATTTAATTAGATGTTTCTGTATCAACACGCAGGGGAGCCGTGACATTTAATTTCTTCATTCACATTTCTGTTTGACGTGAATTGTTGCAAAGTTCACGTCGCAACATGCACGGAATCATCTAGTATTTGGAAAATGAAGACACCATTGGAAGTTAAGGTCCTTATGTTCTTTCTTGCCGAAACATGCTTTTAAGCAAAGATAACATGGCAAAGAAAAATTTCAGGGAAGCAACACATGTTATTTTGGTGGCAAAGAGAAAATGATGCAACACTTGTTCGCATCATGGCCTTTTTGTGTCAAAAAAACATCATGACTCTTAGAAAGAATTATATGGCGTATAGTTCACATGACTTTTAATCTACCACCTCCATCCAATATACAGAATTTGTTCGTAAATGAATGGCTAAAAATATAAGGTTCAAATTCGAGTGGATGTTTTTGTCCTATATGGAATGTCCGCGGTGAATTTGTTTTTAACAAATCAAATGTTGCCTTCTTATTGCAAGTTATCGCTTTGACCATGCATTGGATCGGCCAGCAGTCTTTTGTGCAGTTGGTGGAGAACTAACAAGCCACGGGTGCACAAGATTATACAACCGATGCGGTTGGCGGCTTGACAACAGAATAACATGTTGATGCAAAGGGTTTCATGTTATTATATTTCTTTTAGATGTTTGATCCTTGTATTGACCTTACGGGTTTGCAGCGCAGTGGTGTGACTGGGTTACGAGGTTTGTTCCGGGGGGGGGGGGGGGGGGGGGAGGGGTGGATATTTAGGTGAATGACGATATTGGTCACTTTTTCTATACTTTGGAAGGATCGAGGAAAGGGGGTCTTTTGTCTCCATTGCTTTTAAATTTAGTTGCGGATATCTTGGCCGTTCTGATTGCACGGGCGAAGAAGGATGATCAGGTCTTATTCCTCACATTGTTGATGGAGGTGTCTCCATTTTACAATATGCTGATGACACGATTTTATTCTTAGAACATGACCTTGCGAAGGCTGTGAATATGAAATTAATCTTGTCATTATTTGACCAACTGTCTGGCTTAAAAATCAATTTCCATAAAAGCGATATTTTCTGTTTTGGAAAGGTGATAACCCACAAGTGTAGGGAATCGCAACAGTCTTCAAGGAAAGTGAAACCCAATTTATTGATTCGACACAAGGGGAGCCAAAGAATATTTATAAGTATTTATAGCTGAGTTGTCAATTCAGCCACACCTGGAGAAGCACAAGTAACAGAAGAGGGGTGAAAGCAGCAGTGATTTGAGAGCAGTAGTAACAGTAACAACGGAAGCAGTGATGGTGAAAGATGGACCGGGGTTCATAGTTTCACTAGAGGTAACTCTCCAAATAAAAGAACATGTGTTGGGTAAACAAATTACAGTTGGGCAATTGACAGAATTGAACTAATTAATTATGACAAAGCGACCTAGTCTATGAATCATACGTAGGATTGTGTTCCATATATAGTTGTATCTACTCGCAATGAGAATTCGCACAACATCTTTTGTCCTACCATCCCGTTTCAGCGGGGCCAATCATGGAACTAATGGTAATTAAGGTGCTCCTTTTAATAGAGCACCGGAGCAAAGCATTAACACTCAGTAAACACATGTAATCCTCAAGTTATAAACTATCCCCATTGATATCCCAAGCTGTCACCTTTGGGGTCGCCGATTCAGACAAGCAACATGTGCATACAACTTCTAGATAGGATCTAAGACAACAATTATATTTATGCAAACATAACGAGCTTAAATCTAAGATCATGCCACTCGTGCACTAGTGACAAGAAATGAATAAAACAAGATTGCAGCAACAACAATTCATAAACATAAGTGACTGATGATAATGTAACAATCCATCGAATCCCAACAAACACAACACATATTACATCAGATTGATCTCGATCATGTAGGGCAGCTCACGAGAACATGGTATTGAACAACAAGGGGGGAGAGTACCAAGTAGCTACTGCTACAAACCCGTAGTCCATGGCGGAACTACTCACGAACCATCTCGGAGGCAACGATGGCGATGAAGATGGCTCTAGGGGCCAATCCCTGTCCTGGTAGGGTGCCGGAACCGGAACTTTCTGACCTCAAAAACTTGTTTTCGATGACGGCTGAGCTCTGTATCGTATTTGGGAAAATCCTCCGGGTGGGCGTCCGTTCTAGGTTAGCACGGATTTTATAAGCGAAAACCCTCGGGGAGGCGAGTCCCGAGGGGCATGGGCGGCCAGTGTCTACGGTTGAGCCCTGGGCCGCGACTGCAACCCGTGCCTGGCCCCTGGGCCTCCTCTCCAGTTGTCCTTCGGCCTGTATGTTCGTTATGCTGAATAAAAAATCTCCGTAAATTTTCGTCCAATTATGAGTATTTTTCCTTAAGAGATTTTCTGAAATGAGAAACAGCAAAAAAACAGGAACTGTCACTGGACATCTTGTTAATAAGTTAGTAATAAAATGCCCAATCACAAGTGATGATGGTAGAAACATGTAATAATGATAGGAAACAAGTATGGAAAAGTCAAAAATTATAGATACGTTTGACATGTATCAAAAGGCCAAATATTTTGAGGAAGATTGTAGGTGCATTTTCGGGTGCGAGATTGGTGCTCTTCCCTTTAGACATCTTGGTATTCCAATTCTTTATCGCAGGCTGCTTAATAAAGAATGGAAATCGATAGAGGATTGTTTTGAACGGAAACTAGGATCCTGGATAGGCAAGATGCTCTCGTATGGCGATCGTCTTGTTCTTATCAATTCGGTTCTCACAAGCCTGCCTATGTTTTATTGTCTTTTTTTAGGTGCCCAAAGGGGTTCATAAAAGAATAGGTGTTTATCTATCGCGCTTTTTTCGGCAAATTGACCATTTGAAGAAAAAATACCGTCTAACCAAGTGGAATATTATTTGTCGTTCCAAAGACCAAGGTGGGTATGGGATTGAGATCCTTGATGTTAGAAATAAATGTTGACTTAGCAAGTGGTTGCTTAAACTTTTAACAGAGGAAGGTGTGTGGCTACTATCAGTGTTGGCACAGACATAGAAATGTGACGGTTGCGCATGTGTTGGCACAGACGCAACCTAATCTTTTGTTCCACGGGTCTCTTGTCGGAGACAAGTGGACAGCTTGGCTTCATATGTTAGAAAGATTAATGTCGGTCTCTCTATCAATGGAACCAGATTCTTATGTCTGGAAACTTACACCATCGGGGGTGTTCTCGGTTAAGTCTCTTTATATGGAACATATGAATGGTACAACTCGGGTCTATAAAAAATATCTATGGAAATTGAAAGTGCCACTAAATATTAAGTTAGTCATGTGGTTCCAGTTCCTCAATAGGAAGGTCTTGCTAACCAAGGATAATCTTCTCAAGCGACAATGAACCGGATGTAAGAAATGTGTGTTATGTGGATCTGATGAGACTGGTGAGCATCTTTCTATCTCTTTCAAAAAATTTGGAGACTAATACACTCTACTTTTAATATTACTCCCCCAGGCCCTAGTTAGTATTACTAATTTGTTTAGTAATTGGTTGTATGGAGTTGATAAAGTCACTAAATCTCATATTCGTATTGGACATTTTTTGCAGGTTATTCATCGGGCTACGCACTAGAACCATTCGTGCTCCTGCCTTCTTCCAGTACACCAGCGAGGATGTTTGGCTATTGGATGCACTCGGTTGATGGCAGTCGTTCGGGCTATCTACAATCAGGGTGGCTATCTACACTAGTCGACTACAATATGTTTAGTTGTCTCTTTTTATTTAGGTGGCTAATTCGTGCGGCTACAATTTGTGATCCTTGAGATGTAAACTCTCTGATTGTGTTTGGATTCGTTGCTAAACTTTGCAATAAAATGCTATGTACATCACTTTGATGCAGAGGCCGGCGTTCACCCCCATTTCGGAAAGAAAAAAAATATTGACCTTACATGAGCCAGGGATGTACTCTTTAATTTGTGAACAAATTTTAATAATGCAATAATAATAATCTTACATGCACGGCTCCGCTTTAGATTCACATCCTATGCCACCATGTTTGTGCATTTGTGATAATGCATTATCGTGGAAGTCATGTGGAATCAAAACCAGATAACCACCATTATTGTGGAAGTCATGTGGAATCAAAACCAGATAACCACCATAGAGTACATAGATATTTGGCTTCCGAGCTTGCCAAGAATAACCGATCACCTCCTTTTCTTTCGCATTGCTTCCATGATCATCGATCTCTTCGGTACATATACCTTCCAAATTCCTTGCTGTAAAAAGAGAAAGAAACCCCTCCCAAATTCCTAATGAACTCCCTGGGAAGGCTGGAACGCGGCCAGGAAACTATTGCCAAAATAAAGGAAGCTTACGTTCGGTACAACCGCTGTATATGGGGTTCTATGCAAAACCCTTAAACCCAGACCTAATCCAACTCCTCCTCCTCCTCCTATGTATGTATATCGCTCGCACCCTGCACGTACGCGCACTTCAAAACCGCAAGAAAGGGTAGAGATCTGCGTGTTGCGGCGGATCGATGTCGGCAGCGGCGGGGAGCGGCCGTGGAGAGGGGGAGTGCTTCAAGAAGACGCCATGGACGGCCGAGGAGGACGAGGCGCTGCGGCGCGGGGTGCGCGAGCACGGGCCCAAGAGCTGGGACGCCATTGCGCGGGCGCTGCCCGGGCGCGCCGCCAAGTCGTGCCGGCTGCGGTGGTGGCAGCACCTGGCGCCGGAGCTCGACAGCCGCCCCTTCACGCCCCGGGAGGACGAGGTGATCATCCAGAAGCAGCGGGAGTTCGGCAACAGGTGGGCCACCCTCGCGACCTACCTCCCGGGACGCTCCGACAACGCCGTCAAGAATCGCTGGAACACCGTCCTGCGCAAGCGGCAAGAGCAGCAGGACGCCCACGACGCCGCCGACGTCCGCCAGGCCGGCACGGACCTCCCGGCGTGCCTCGAGCTGTTCCCCCTGATGGCCGGGAGTACGAAGGAGGAGGAGGCTGCGGTGGCGGAGGAGGGTGACGTGGCCACAGGCCTGACGCTGGGATTGCCGGGGATGGGCGAGGCGGAGGCGGAGGCCGTGGACCTGACTCTGAGCCTTTGACGACATCCTGTGCGTCCGTGTAATTAGTTACTCGTTCCTCGTAAAAGTAATGCACCAGATTTTCGATTCCTCCTTGGTCGACACACATAGAGCATGATCATCCTTGTCCGAGAGTATTGGGAGAGTCCATCACCGATCGAGTATAGTCGTCTACTAGTAGCCTAGTATGATTAGGTGCTAGCCGAGTATGATCATGTATACACCTAGCTTGTAAACACACACCGCGAGCTGAAGCATGCAAGAAAAAACGAACAGGGACGACACGGGCGTGTGACTATCCATCGTGTTTCATGCTGAGTTTTTTTTTTTTTTAAATAGTGTTTCATGCTGAGTTCGTGTGCTACATAGTTGGATTGATTCGATCAGCTATGTACAAACTCTCTAGGGTACATAAGATTTTTTTTACAATCAACTAGCTAATATGCCCGTGCGTTGCTACGGGTAAAAATCTTGAAGTATTTTCTATTTAAGAAATATGCATGAAGCTGAATTTGTTGCTCCTATCATAATCAGCTTCGCATCTAGTTGTGCTTTACTACATGGTCCGCCTGACAAAATCTGAAAGTTTTTCTGAAGTATTTTGTTAGATTTTATCATTTTTACGCAGCCAAGAATATAAGGTATTTAGATTTAATATTTCGTACGTTGAAAGAACACTTCATTATTTACATATAGGAGTTTTTTGAAACTTTAAAATACCTTTTTTTGATGATTTTGTTTTCAAAAAACAAACTATGTTTAGCCCAAGCTACACTTGTGGTTTCCGTCTTTATATTCATTATATTCTGAAGTTATACATATGCTAATATTGTCTCTAAAATCATTGAAAATACCTTCTTCATTTATTTAGAACAAATAGTAATAAAATTTCGCATAGAGAACAATCATCAGATCATCAACCAGAGGCACGCCAGATGTATGGTACACAAATAGCAAACAGTCATAATGAAATCATATATAATTCTTACTGATGTGGTATGATGAATTACCCACGAATTTACAAAAGTCAGGGATCTCCATCCTGCAACATCACCAATACATGTTAAGACCACTGAAACTCAAATGAAAGAAACGATGTTCTTTTTTTAAGGAAGAAAGAAACGATATTCACAAATTCCCTTATTCATTTGTCATATCATAATAATAATTAAACGTCAGCAACCCAACGTCCACCTCCTAGCCATTGCTGACCCGACGTCCACCTCCTAGCCATTGCGTTCCCCGGCGATCACTCTGGCGCGCCATCCCGCATCGAGACCCAAAAGAATACCACTAATTAAGCTGTACGTGAATATCACCACAATTTGGAACAGCTACATCTTTGCAGAAATTGAAGTGGGGTTTGAGGAAGCTCTATCCATGCCCTGCCATCCATCTACGTTAATTTTATGCCTTACTTGTGCAAGTCGAACCGATTTACTCAGGCTGCATGTGGATGGTCTAAGGACTGGACAGCCAAACTACATGTTGTCTTGCACCAATAAAACCTTTGAGGGTTCCAACAGATTTCCAGGTAAAATAAAAAACTTCACCTAAATAACTAACAGTATTGCATATCAAATCTTATGCAAGATGGTCAAATGGATTTATATGTAAAATGCAAACATCACCTAAACAAGTGCATTTGAGATCTGATGTGGGGTGAATGCGTTCCAAATGATGGCAAGGTTGAACAAAACCTCCATGTGACCACGTTTATACTAATAAAACTGAATAAAAAATACATGTGACTGACCACATCGATACTGAACTCATCATGCTTGTCAATCTGTATAATCCAATGTACTACTACCAATAGAAATGAGCATAGTCAACGGTTTTGTATTTAAAACATCACTGCTTGTCAAATTCTAGATTTTAAATCTATCTTTGGAAAGCATCTCAATAACAGCAACCAACTATTTTCATAGTGTTCAGTTCAAAGCATCTCAAAATCATGACAGTACAATAAACATGTGCTTCGTAATGTTAATATCTTTAGCTTTTCATCTTTCTATGTCCCCATAAGACAAATCTAAGCCATACCAGTTTTGTGTTTCAAGAAACAATACATATTAAGTACATATTGTCATGTCAAATCAAGGTTCAATTAAGCGCTAGGCGCTAATTGAGCGTTGTGCCCCCGCTTTTCTCTTTTCTGAAGGATTAAAGCGCTAAGCGCAACTAAGCGCACATTTAAGTGCAGTTGAGCGCTAGGCATTTTGCTCGGCTTAGCGCCTAAGCGAGCTTAAGCGTGCGTTTAAGCGAGGTTTTTATAACCTTGTGTCAAATATATAATTACTATATTGATTGATGGACGATTGATACATCGTTACCTTTATGGTGAACTGGTGATGATGGTTCAGTGTTCCCGACAGTATCCCCACTTATGGAAGCTTGTTGTGAAACCAAAGCTTGATTTTCTGTGATGAACCATGAAGAAGCCTCTTACATGGCCGGGTCTGGGAGAAAATTGAGGTCTTGATCTTGATCATACATAAAGCTCATCATAAAGCACATCACCCCCTAGAGCTTGCAGATGCCTACACCAAGAAGATGAGTATTTACACAAAACAAAATTGTAGAAGAGGCAATAAAATATAAAATTTGCGTTGAACAGTTTCAATAACTAACTATTTATTCAAACCATTGTGTGATTTGTTGAAACCTAATGGAAATATAGTAAATTTAAGCGCTTTAAAATGCAACACTGAATAACCAAAATCTATGACTACCATTCTCATAAATAATTGAAGCAGCAGAATCTCAATTGCCATGCTTTATACAACATTCTTATTGTTATGAAAACAGGAACACCACCTCTGATGGTACTTATTGTTATGAATAGAGGAGTTGCAATTTAACAACTTTCAGAACATTAATCGAGATACATGGACTGCAGAGGAAGGAATTTTTTCATGTGGTCAAATGTTTAGCAATCCCCAGATTTTTTCATGCAGGACTTGTAGTTTGTATTCTTTTACCTTTGCTAAGATAGCTGGTGTCGCCTTACAAACAATCTCCTTGTCTACCAATGCTGGTATATACTTGAGAGGGTTGACATTTTCCCTAATTCATAGCAATGAGAATTGCACTGTAAAATTAAAACCGAAATGGATAAAAATGAATAAATGTGAACATAGAAGGTACTCCTTCCAGCCACTTTTATGGAAATCCATATATTTTGGATAGGAGGGCCTAGAAGACCACCGTATCTACTGACTCAAACCGATGCAACCATAGCAAAAGCTTGGAGAATAACCTCCTAAAATAGAATATAGTGATGTAATGCAGGGAACTGATGGATGCAACGTGCATTGCAATTGTGTAATCTAGCTAGTACCGCAAGCAAGACCAAATATCAATAATTCTGCAA
This sequence comes from Puccinellia tenuiflora, assembly GCA_012064385.1. Classification (NCBI taxonomy): domain Eukaryota; kingdom Viridiplantae; phylum Streptophyta; class Magnoliopsida; order Poales; family Poaceae; genus Puccinellia; species Puccinellia tenuiflora. Next base: position 43,771 of record QRDG01002374.1, read on the forward strand.
GCAACAAAGCAATAGGCTGTTACGTCGACCATCCCTTATGTGCATGCTTGTGTGTATACGGTATACCTAGGGAGCGGTCGGTACTTGCATTCCTTCAGCCACGTCGACCGGATAAGGCAATCATCTGCTTGATCTCCGAACTCCTTGAAGAATATGAAATCTAGACAGTGTTGAGTTCAGTCAAACAACTGTGTATAAAAATTAACACTAAATCTATGAACATCACCTATATGTTGGAGCTCATTTACCATCAGTATTCCTTAAAATATTTCGGATCAAACTGCTAAGCAAGAGTTCTCTACACATGAACTCAGAAGAACATGATCTGTTGCAATTACCTTTATAACTTTTCCTCCTACAGATTTTTCTTGCTCAAGTTATGTTTGCTTACCATCTGTCTTATTCTGCTACAAGGGCAAAGTATCGATCAATGCATACACAGAGTTCGTTTAACCAGAAAGAAGATGATTATTTTATATGAAATGTCTAAAAATCAGAAGTCATTCTTATTACAGTGCTATTTTTTCTTGTGATCTGTACTTGTGACCTGTCATATAAAGATGCATCCAGGGACAATCTTTGTAAGAGAAGCAAAAGAACAACCATCAATAATGAGAATCCAATTTTTTTTTTGAACCTTAAGACTGTAGAGCAAAAGCTCTACAGGATTTTACTAACCATTAACCCACATACATACAAATATACAAAGCCAAGCGGCAAAAGTAAAAAGCTTTTTACAACAGGTTGTCAATCCATTGTGATAGAGGTTGGGCATGTGTCTTCTTCACCCTACACATATGCAGAGTGATATCATGGATGAAGGCAGGTTTCCAGGATGTAAATGTGGGTTGTACTCTCTCAAAAATTGCTGCATTTCGCTGTTTCCAAATGTGCCAGCAAGCAAGCATAATGACCTCAAAAAAGAATGGCTTGTTAAACTCCTTTCTGGCATGATGCACAATATCTTGCATAACATTTCCTTGACCCCAATGAATCTGCAAATATGACCATATCCGAATGCTGAAATTACATTCAAAGAACAAGTGCTGCCAGGTCTCCACCTGACCAGTGGGGCATAAAGGACAATGCCGAATGTCAGTAACATTGCAGCCTCTTCGCTGTAGCATATCCCTGGTGTTCAGCCGGTCACTGAGCAATAACCATGCAAACACTTTTACACGCATAATGCACACTTGTCACTTGATCTCTGAATGTGTGGTGGTAATACATGCTTGATGTATACTTCCCTTGTGTCCAGTTGCCAGTAATCAGTCCCAGAATCCAAATTATGGCCATGAGAAAGAACAGAAGGGGATCGCTGGAGGAGTACCTGTACAGAATTATCAACGAAACAACCAAACATGTACCCATCGAGTGTAGTGCTCCTTGGCTGGACGCTGCTCGACTGGTTGTTGATGCGGGCCCCGTCGAGTGCCTAGTACCAATCTGGTCGCCGGCCGGCGCAATTCCGGCGACCGCCCCCGCAGGCGTCCGTGGCCCTCCAAGTCCGGTCTGGATTCTGGACGTACCAGCTATCGTCGCTACAACTGATGGCTGCCTTCGCAACGCTACAGCCTCAATCCTCTCGTGATGCTGCTGTTGATTCCTAGATCCAGAGCTTGGTGAACCCAGTCTCGACAAGGAAGACGACAGCATGGGTCCCCCGGAGCCGCAGCCACGAGACCGCCCAGCCAAGGGGAGCGCGGAGCGATGTGGAGATTGGGGCGGTCGGCGGTCGCTCCCTGCTGGAGATAAGGAAATACGCCTTGGTTGGCGCACACGCGACGTAGGAGCCTTTGATTGAGCGGAGATTTCGGGAGGAAGGCGCGGACGCACGAAATGAGGAAGGGCGCGACGAGGGAAGGGTTGCGAGGAGGCTCGACGAAACCAGGAGCGAAACGCGGTCGAGCGACGTACGACAGAACCGATTGTTCTTTTTAGATAGTAGAGATACTGATGGAGGGAGTCTATGATCACCAGATCAAAATTTCAAGGTTGTTACATATATACGTAGATAGATCACTGCAGAAAATAAAGGAGAGATGATATTTCGCAATGCGGTTCCGCGATCAACGCCTACATCAGCAGGGCATGCTTAACGGGTCCTCCTTACCATGTACCAATAAAGGTACCGTCGACGACAAGCCTGGTATACAGACACATTAAATCTTTAAACGCCATGACGGTATGGCACCCCTGCCACGGGCATCGGACCGACCGGATCATATGTCTAACTTAGGTTCGTCTAGTTTATTATGGCTACCATCGGTGCCTTTATATAGGAGGTCATGTTCGACTTCAACACTACAACCTACCGTGTATCCAAATCCAACTGTAACCTATACATATAGCCCTATACATATATTTGACACAAATTTCAACAAAGGCGTATCCTGACGGGGTGTCTATTTGATGCTTGGTTGTTATTTCATTTTGTCAATGGTTAGCTTTTTATCCATCATATTATAATTATCCAATTGTCATGATAGCTTCTCTCGTATCAAAACATCTCTCCTTTTCTCTCAATACATCATCACCTCCTTCTAATTAGGGTTTAAGGTCATGAGCTCCTTCCGAGCCATGATTGATAGGTTGTGCCTCAAGGAGGTTAGTGTTAACGACAAGAAGTTTATGAGGTCGAATGACCGTGAAGATGTAACGGTGTCCAAGTTTGAAAATAATAATTACTCCATGACTTGCGAATCTAATCCCCCATCTTGGTGGATTTGTCCTAATGTTGGATTCTCTTGTTTGAAATATGCAAATTGCAAATGCATCCAAGACAATTTTATTTGCAGACAAGACATCGTTTATGAGATTCATTGATCTAATACTCATGCGGTGTTACACAAATTGGGCATCAAAAAATCCGACGGTATTTTTGGTTGGAGCTACATCCTTGAGCTCTTGCTGGCGCTTGGATATTTACCTAGATGGATAGAGTGGCTTACCATGCACAAATCTTCATTGTCATATATGACTTTGTTCCTTCACAATAGGCGTCTTCGTCAGGTGGATCTATTATCATTAATTATTTTGTTCCTTCCTACCAATCCTTTACAAAGGATGCTCCGCCTTGTTGTGCTCTCCCCCATCCATTGTTAGCCTGCAAAGTTCCCCATATCTCTCTCTATGACGACAACACAACCATCTTCATCAATTCTTATACACAGGAGTTCCAGAACATTTAGGGTATTCTATCAACGATTGTGAGACTATATGCCATGTCACCAAATTCACTGAGACTGAGGTTTTCACTGAGTTGTGTGATGAAGTTGATCTTGAGGCTTTACTTTCCTTTTCCTAGCTAAGTTGTCGCCTTTTCCTAGTATATACCTTCTTCTTCATCTACACAAGTTGAGGCGCATGAACGAGTATTAAATCCTAGGTGGTGTCACATCTAGGGTTGTTGGCTGGGAGGGGAAGCGATAGAGTACGTCCCTTGGACATCACCACTCCAATTGACCAACATCATCACTGCCTTCGACTATGCTAATAGGTTATGTAACAAGAGCTAGAGCAACATCCCTACAAGCCGAGAAGAATCTATTCCTCAACTTGTGTGATATTTGCCCCTCCATAAATGGCTTGATACCTCACGAAGATACCATATGTGTACTCAGGTATGAACCCTGGTCAAGTTCTATTAATATAAAAAAAAAGTCTAGAGTTAAGAAGAAAGAAGTCAACGGTCAAGAAAGCGACATCACTGCAAGTAAATCTCTACGCCAAGAAATGACTTAGAGAAAGTGATGGAGTTATTGGCCAATCCGAAGAGAAAGGCGAAGCCTCTACTTGATGACCCTACCCTTTTCCATTGGTTCCATTAGGGCGGGGGAAGGGCCAATGGCCCAAACAAATCCTACCTGCGACTCCTCTGGTTTGCTTCTTTCTTTTTATCCAATTCATACTTCTGTTGAAGACTTCTGTGTTTTTCTTTCTGCTTGCTTCCCTTTCAAATTGATATGCCGGAGATGCTGGTGGAATGTATGCGCCAGAAAGAGTTTGGTATGGTAGCTCGAAGGAAGCATTCAGTTAGGTATCCAATAGCCGACAAGACATCGTACTGTATGGCCCCAACGCATCGTCATGTCTGGCACCGCCTGAGAACTCGCTGCCAAGAAGAACAAACCACAATGACAGGCTTACATTTTAGTATAGAAGGACTATCTTAACATAATAAATGGTTAATTTTACGGAAGCAAATACACACCATGGTGCTCTTGTGACGTAAGAACAAACAAACGTGACTGATGACAACAAGTTTAGTTAGCATGATATTCTTTTTCCGACTGTAGCCTGCAGGTTTTACGGAAATCTAGGCCACACAACACATTTTTATTTCATAAGCTAGCAGAGAATTTTTGTACAAGCACATTTCATAAAAATGTATACATAACAATTTAATAGGCAAACATATTTGAATACATACGTTTTATTTTCACCCGTGATTACTAATTTAATCAATGTTGTTTCAGTTAAGCTCAATTTTTACTCATGTGCTTTAATCAATGCATATTTGAATACATGTGCCTACTGCGCTACCCTCCATTAAGCTGGTACTCATGTGGTGACAATATCTAATATTAATCGTTGTCATATGAGTTTATTGATTCCGGAGAAAATGAGTCTCGATGTTCATAGTGAATTTTTTCTTTGTATTGCATGCAGCTAACTAACTGAATAGTTTGATGAAATTCTCAAGGCATCAGGAAGAAAAGAAGCTGATGACTCATTGATAAATGGTGTTATTGATTTTTTCCTTCAGCGACTTAATCATGCTTGTTTTACATTCTGATGGTTTTATCTAGGGCGAACATGTGTAATCTACGGCTGAAGTTTACAATTTAAGGGCCTGAAATGCGAGTTTGTTAATTTAGATTGTTCTTGCATGGTTGTTCACATGTGTCTTTGTAATTAGTTTGATATGTCCTGAAGCTCATGAAGTTGGTCCACAAACAGAAATTTGATATTACATATTTTAACTACAAACATGTTATCCAGAAGGACATGTGTCTTAATATCTGTAGTGTTCCTCTTACCTATTTTAACTTTTGAATGGACTTTCAAAAGAGCACATATGTGCGTCTTGATATATATTTTTTACTTGAACACACATCAAAATCGTATGTCATTTTATATTAGAGAGAAAATGCAAAGACCACGTGAAATACAAGGAAAGACCAAAGGGCCGCAAACAGGCAAATAAAACTATAGCAAAATATACACATGCCATCAAGTCGATTAATAGTAGGAGTCGTGTGCTGGACGTGTGCATTTACTATTTTTTTATAAAAGACAGAGAACCCTTAACCCACTCTCTACTCTGCATGACGCCTCACTTCCCACAAATCACTCTCCACTCTTCATGCAATTTTTATCTTGTATCTGAAAAACGGAGGGAGTAAATGGAAAAGGATATACTCAATGAAAGCAGGTTGCTACCTCCATCTTACAATTTCTAACTGATTTATACGGATATTAACGTATCATGATCCTGAAGATACAACCGGATAGATATCTTCATTCTTAAGCAGCGGCGGCAAAAGATCAGTGGGCACAACCATTGCTGCTGCAAAATTCGGTCAAGGCGTGTCATCACCAATCAGGGAGGGAGACCCATGACTCATGCAAAGTGCTAGTCTGGTACTCACCCTCAATCTCATCCATCCCTGCCTGCTGATTGAATCAGACACTCACCAACCATATCAGTGTGCATGCAGTTAGATTTCAGCATCCGGACCAACTGTCAGTGAGAACCACACCACATGTGCTGCTACATGGTCTCCCCTGTCAGCACCAACCCTACACGCATGATGCAGAGCAGCTGAATCCCATGAGCTGAAGCAACCAATTACCAATCCAAGCGATCCATTTGAGTACCAGTTGGGTGCCACGACGCAGGCAGATCGATGGCCATGAATTGGACTTGTGCTGCAGGATTTCAGCCTGGGGAAGTGAAGACGTAGACGAAGAAATGCGAATCAACTCCGTGTTTCGGGGCAGAGATGTTGAAAGTAACCTCTCCACGTTCAATTTGTTTTGGCGTAAGAAAGGATAAGATTCTATAAACACTTCTCAGTTTGGCAAGTGAAAAGGACCCTTCAAGACTTCGAGTGAAAGGATGCAGTCTCTGCGGTCTATCTAGGGTGGCTGTGTGCGTGTCGGTAAGTTTCAGGTTTCAAACTCTATTTGACATACTTTAACTCTATATCTGAAATGAATCTCCTGCGCCGTCCATTCCACGTTAAAGAAAGTGAGAGGGTCCATAGCCCATTTCTTCCATTTCCTAGAGGAGTGTCAGTAAGAGAGCAGGCCAGGCCATGGCTCTGAAAGCCACCAACATTTTACCCCCAAGTGGTGAACATATCATGGAAGAGGGAGACGGAAAGAAAGAAAGAATAACCTATACAAAGAAAAATCTACATGTTGTCACGTTATCTCACGATGCATCCGCCGGGAGATAATCCAAAATCTCGGCGACCATTGATACTTTGCACAATGGTTGAGTAGATTTACTTGGGTACATTTAACAGTTGGTAGTTGAAGCAGAGAAGCTTGGAGGAAGAAAGATTAAGATGGATGGATCAATTAACCCTCTCTCTTTCATCATGATGTTCCCATCAGAGTCTCTCAGATCGCTTTCATCTCCTTGCTTTTGGTAAACCTTCGCATTGCAGCTAATCCATCAACTCATCTGATCCAGCTATTTCGCTTTCATCTCTTCTCTTTTGTCTCAGTCTCTCGTGTCTTTTTCTCTTTGTACTTCCGTTCTCATCTCTCATCCCATCTCATCTATCAGTGTCAAGAAAGTCGCCAACGGTAGATCCGTAGAAGGAAACCATTTTGACGAAGTTGTTGCCAGCATTTTATCCTATCATTATCTTCTACGCGTTGGACCAAACAGCAAGTAATTCCTCTAGCATTCTACTCGGTAGCACGTTAGTCTAGTCTCCCTAAACCAATTCATTTAAAGATGACATTTGAATATGGGGTATTCATATTTTTCCAAACTTTTGATGTGCATATCTTTTAAATTAGTTCAGTTAGGTAGTTGAAAAGCACAACTGTAGATTTGTCTCGAAATTAAGGGGTTTCATGATAGTATCGTGTTTGACTTTTTTGAAGTCTCTAACACATAACTTAAGTATGACTTTACTTGTAGTATGGCGAAAAATTGGAAATTAAAGAATTTGCAAGACAAATACAATGATATTGAGGCAAATCATTGAGAAATCCAGGGATGATCCGCCTTTTTGAAAAATGCAATGATTTATCAATCCATGTCCAATCCATAATTATGCTCATACTGAAGGTCAAAAATTAAAAAACATTGATTGCACGCAAAATTATGACACGTATGTTTGGTCAAACTCAGACAGAATATTATTTCATAATGTCCGGAACAAACATAAGAGTAACTATTGGATGCCTTGTCTTAATTTTTTGGAGGCTTTGCCTAAAAGCTTTGTATTTTTTTTTATGGTTTATCATAGGGTTAGTGGTAGTCTGGTGAAGTTTTTGTCACGAGGCATGTGGCCTCAGTTTTGTTTATTTTGTATCTCTATGAACTTTACAATAAAAGGGTTGTGTGCATCGATTCAATGCAACGGCCAGGACTTCGTTCCCCTTTTCAAAAAAAAAAGTGAAAACAATTCTTCGTACTCAGCCACTTAACCATCAGTTTTATATAAACGAAAATCTTAAGCAGCAACATTAGGTAGATGCACTTTATTTATTGCTTACAAGTAACAACGTTTAGCCACTTCTATGGGCTCATCAGGTTGTATTTACAGAAAGTGCACCGTTGTGTGGGGCCATTCAACGAGGTCCGAACATTAGGTGAAATCATGAGATTTCGGTCTCAGGTAAGGTCTTTAACGAGTTAACGACTACCAACGCGAGAAAAAAATGCACGCCGTTCCAGTTTGGTTGTCCGCTAAAACTGACCCCAACAGATGTCGTTACCAACTAATCCATCCGCAAAAGCGAATTTTTAGATAAAGAGTATATATTAACATCGCGATGATACCAATTACACCCAGCCTCTGCAACAACGTAATAACCAAAGGTACTACGGATGCACACAGCCGAAAGACAATAAAAAGAAGCAACTAAAAAAGAAAAGTCCCGCTACATAGTTACAATCCTTGTATCAGCAGCACAACCACCACCAAAACAACACCTGATGTCCAATCTCTCCAAAAGCAACGCCCTCAAGAAGGAAACAGTGCACAAGCGCCGTCATCGCCCGATCGAGATATTGGGTTTTCACCCAGGAAATAGTCCCCGCTCTCAAAACAATGTCTTCAACAAGGCCATTGCCAGACACAACCAATTAAGTCCAGACCTTGGATTTTCACCCTGAAAGGTAGAACTTTGAACTTCACCTGTGCTGTCGCCCCCACTTCCATACCGCTGCATACGAGTCCTGAAGCTCCAAGCAAGTTCCACATCACACCAAGAGTCAAATCATCGTTCCTAGTCCTCCGGTCTCGGCTTTCATGACCTTCTCCGCCTCTGACTTCATCCAAGATGGCAATAGATAGCAGAGCTTCATACCGCTTGCTCCTTAACGGAGAATCATGGGCACGACCGAATCCCACCCGATCCAGCAAACTCCAGGCATAAATGCACATGGAAGTTCGCCGACGGAGCCTTCTGGAACTCACCACATCGGCCAGATCAAGGAGGACAGGCGTCAGGCAGATCGTCGCCTTGTCACAAGAGGAACCCTAGGACCACCGCCTTTATTCAGGCCGAGCACCCACGCAACCGGCCATCCCGGCCGCCCGATCCACCGAAAAGCCGGCAGATCGTTGGCAACCCTGTCCGCCACGCCCGCAAGACGATGAGCAGCGTCGTTGCGAAGGGGACCGTGCTGCACCACCGCCCCGTGCCGCCACCACGCCGCTACGCCGGATCGGGCACCACCGCCCCTCCTCGCACTGCCGGCTGAAGCCGGCAATGGATCTGGGCGGGCACCAGATCCGCAGCCGCTGCCACCAACCATTGCCAGCGAGGGCCATGGAGGCTGCTGCTGCTGCCGCCCATCCAGGGATCGCCGCACGCGCCTACCTCGTGGATGCCGCCCCAGCCGCCTCCACGGATCACCGCCGCGTCCACCCCCCGAGCACCACTGGCGTCGGGGCCCGCCGCCACCGTGGCTGCAGCCGACGGCAGCGGCGGAGGGGAGAAGGCAGGGGAGGGGGAGGTTTGTGGCGGCTAGGGTTAGCCCCTGGCGCCTCCCTGGGGAGAGACGCGAGGGGGAGGTTTTCCCAGAAGGCAAAAAAAATTAGAATCAAATCTAACTCTCCGCAAAAGCGAATGTAGATATATGCCTTCTCCGTCAATGTAGAATTTTTTTACCTTAGCTACATATGAAACCAGGGCGAAGCTAGCAGATCAGAAATTCATTTGGGGGTCAGCTAGGGATATCATGGTGTATTATTTGGCTAATGAAGAATATAAAGACTAATTCAGGGATTTAATGAATTTCGCTCGACCCAACACTTAACCCAACTCAACACTGAAACCATTTTTTATAACGTAGGAAAATGATGCTGAGAACAAAGAACATCGACATCGTTCGACAATCCACCGTGCCCGACAAGACCAAGATAGAGACTTGTGTGTGGCTCCTCTCTAAGAAGAGAGTCAAGATTTACTCCAGCTTGCTCTAGAAAACAATCTCCATAACCTCTGCACGCACGGGCAATGCCCCCTCCGAGTACAATGTTCATATCTTCTTCTCTTGACATAGGGTTTGGATCGGCTCCAATCGTGGCAACATAGTTTTTCAGAAGATTTGGGACGCACACACCCATACCGCCCTCAATGATCATATGTTGTCAACGGACGTTGCGCTAACTATGAAAAATTTAGGATGCTAGCTAAGGACAAACATCTTTCTCACTTTTTATCCCATTTTTGTAAATTTAGGATGCTAGCTACGAACAACACGTTTGGCTGTCATCAAATTGAAAACGTTATTTCAATTGAAATTTCAGCGAATGTCTTGATATGTTAAATCAATTTATGCACCTTTTTCGAAAAAGGGGATGAAACCCCTGGGCTCTGCATCAAATGATGTACACGGCCATTTTATTGCAACTTTTGAATTGTTGAAACGAAATGATGCCAAATGTCCTTTCATTCCATTTCTGTCAAATAAAATGAAATGAAGTGTGCCAAACAAACTTTACCACATTTGGCATCCGTTATTCTATTTGGCAAAAATAAATGAAATTATTTCAAGAAAAATGACGGGTTTGGGACATGAACTGACTTAACACATCATATAAATTCTTTGAAATTCCAATTAAAATGTCATTTAGTTTCATAGCATCCAAACACGTTCGATATGAAATCTAGATTGAGTTTCATGATTCGGTCCGGAATTGTAGCTATCAAACAAGTTTGCTTAATTTTCTCTGATTACCAACCAATGGGTTGATCATTTCTTCTCTTTATGATCTTTGTCAATTGTGAAGGCAGGACCTCGCATCAGTACCTGCACAATTTTTCGTCAAAAATACCTGCACAAAAGCAGTTTGCCATGTCTTTCAGTACCTGCGCAGCACAAACACCACTTTACCTATCTTTTGCAGGAATGCAGCAGACGGTATCATGACCAGAATACAACACTGAACAACTTGCTCTGACAATGCAGCCACATCCCCAAAAATCCTTTACTTCTCACATGCAAATGAGAAACAAGACACCACCAACACCACTTCTACACACAGTCAAGCAAGCTGTGGTTACAGCCGTCAGGACACGAGATCGTCGAGATGCTATTTCATCTTGTGTTAACAATGTGCTGCATTAGATATACTTAGCATAATAATTTCTGAAATCGTTCATGGTTCCCAATGATACTTTTTTCAGGTAGCCACTTTTCCTCTGAATTTTTTCTCTTAAATACCATTGTTTCCATACAAAATTCAGACAATTTCCCTCCGGAATCCTTTCATGGGTTTCAAAAACAAAGTTTATTTTTGCAACCAATTAGATTTTTCTGGAACTGCGCATATTATTAACCATTTCTGAAATCCTTGAAGGTGGTTGCCACTTGCGATTTGCAGCATCGAGCGCCCATCCGCATGTCTGTCTTATATAAGCACCGGCCTCTCCCCCTCTCCATTTCCACAAACACCTCGCAAGAAAACCAACCACCACCACCATGCGGCGCCTCCTCCTGCCGCTCCTCCTGCTCGCCGGGGCGGCGGTCGTCTCCGCCCGTGCGCCGTTCGCGTGCACCCCGGGCGGTCCGGCGACGTCGCTGCCATTCTGCCGTCAGTCGCTGCCGCTGCGTGCGCGCGCGCGGGACCTGGTGGCGCGGCTGACCCGCGCCGAGAAGGTGCGGCTCCTGGTGAACAACGCCGCGGGGGTGCCGCGGCTGGGCATGGCCGGCTACGAGTGGTGGTCGGAGGCGCTGCACGGCGTGTCGAACACCGGGCCCGGGGTGCGGTTCGGCGGCGCGTTCCCGGGCGCCACCGCGTTCCCGCAGGTCATCGGCACCGCGGCCTCGTTCAACGCCTCGCTCTGGGAGCTCATCGGCCGGGTACGTACTCTGCCCCCATTGCCGTTGCCGAGCGACGCCGGCATTGCCATTGTCATTGACGCCGCCAGCGCCAGCGCTCTGTGTTGATCCTGTTCGCTAGGCGTGCATGTGAACTCTTTCTTGTCCGTGTCCGTCCCTCCCTCACACTGTGCGCCGCGCCTGTCTCGGGCAGAGTAGTCTCTGGTTTTCTTCTGGTCCGCGATTGACGGTTTCCAACACGAATCTCGAAGCCAAATCCTACGGTCACGCTGCGCGTATACGCAAACACAGTACAGATTGTTGTTCTTGCTCAGAAACACCACACAACCATATTGATTTCCCGAACACACACACCCTTTGCGTCTTCCTGATCCTCCTGAAGATGGTCCGGTTCATGTTCATGACATTTTCAGTTATCACAAGTGTGACTGTGTGATCTAGGTTCAGTTAGACAGAGGGCCAACGAACCTATTAGCGTGTACTACTGTACTGCACGAACTCTGTACCCTGTACTGCTGCACTGGCCCAGCAATGCAAGCAACACGATTGGTAGATGGATAGGGGATGGCCGGATACCGTGCTTGCTACTGAGCAGAGTATTATTTGGGGGTGGAGCCTACAGCATGTGTGATGATGGGCCACGAAAGGCCGGCAGCCTATCCATACGTCCTTTTTGCAAGTGGCCGCCTTTAACCTTTTAAGCCTACCTTTAAGGCAAATCTATCTACGGACATTCATTCATGTAATTAAAAAGCTGCATCGAATTTAATCTATGCTGCAGAAATTACACTTCTGTTCCAGTAGCAAATTCGCAACACTTGCTACCTGCCACAATTTCCTTGTCGAAATATGAACCAGCAAAGGAAGGAGTTAGTGGAATTCCTGGTTGGCCAATAGCGGTATGGACGGCACAAGACAAGGTGCAGCCATGTGCGAGCCAGCCTAGCTGCACCAAGAATATGTTGTCTCTAGCTTGCCCAAATCTCGCCTCCGTCTAATACGAACCATGGAAAGTAGTTAGAGGAATACTACTGTACTATGTACTAGGAAATGAATTAAAGCTGATCCTTGTTGTTACTTTATTCTCATTTCTTTACACACTTCGCTTTCGTCCTAAGTCTGTCTGATTGTTCACTGTCAGTGCTTTTTGTCCATAGATCAAAACTTTGGAGAATGGTAGTTACTACTTCATGGAGTGGTTGCACTTCCTAGTTACTACGTACTACATTGTGGTCACTCTTCAGCTCTTGCAACATGAAATTTTAGTATTTTACTATTCATTTGTTTCAGCAGAACAAAAAAAAATTCTAAAAGAAAAGTTATCTTGACAGTTAATGTAAGATTAAACAAGAGTTTCCAGATTAAAGAACTATGCAAGTCAAGCAGTAATTGTTGCGTGCAGACTTGCGACTGGACTTGTGTCGTCTGGTCCGTGAATCCATTGAACCACGTGCGTCGTAACTTGATGTGACAGGGTACAGTAGCTACAGCTGAACATCATCCCATCCAGCTTACCCACGTGATTGGAGAGCCAGAGATATGATCCCGTTTCGAGTTCCGTGCCATTGCAAGATTCCTCTTGCTAGTCTATGCTTGGAGTTTGAGCTGTTCTTTTAAGTTAGTTATTTTTATATGTAGTATAGGATTCAGCATAGGATATTAAAAGTAGTACATGAATAGAAATCATATACGAAGTAGTATTGGGATGAACTGTCTAGTTGAATCTTATAGAAGCAAGGTTGAACCTTATTTATTTTTCTATATGAAATTTACGCTACAAAATTGCTATAGGATTGTTTTCTATGGGATATGATCCTATGAATTAAGCGGCTTCTGAAGTAAAAAAAATTCATAAGATTTGAATTCTACCCATTTTGCAAATATCCTATGAATCAAAAGATCTTCAGGATTGAGATGACATGTCTAACTGAATTCTATGGGAAGAACAATTCTGTTTTGATTGTGGTCAAGGAATTTCGTGAGGTTAGACCGCACGTTATTTTTATATGAAATTTGCTCTACAAGATTTTGGTGGGATTATTTCCAATCCTACAAATCAAATGACTAACATAGAAAAAATTCTAGAAATTTATATCCTCCAAAAATTCTTTGAATGAAAGCATCCCTATAAATACGTAAACTTGAGAGAAAGTTCAGGCGATTTCATACAACCTTGCAAATAAAAAAAGTGCCTCACTTTATATTATAAAAAAAAATACAGTGTCGAGGGTGGTTTCAAACAACATTGTAATAACATAAGTAACTCACTCCACTACGAAAAATTACAGTACCGTTCTACTCCCTCCGATCCCTAAAGAGTGTCGGGAGAGATAACTAATTAAGTGCAAATGTGTAGTACAACTACTGACTTTTAATTAGGATCAGAGGGGTACTAAAATTGCAAATCTTTTCGTAATAAGTCCCGTGAAATTTTAAGCCGTAATGGTCGTATGGAGCATATACCAAATTTGATTCATGTTTTATTTATTCTTCTTTTTTGCGAGTGATTTATATGTCCTCTGGTGTACAATCTACGTAATCGTATCTGTAGTTCTGTACAACTGTTGTAACATATACGTGTATCGTGCATGCAGGCGGTGTCAGACGAGGGGCGTGCAATGTACAACGGCGGTCAGGCGGGTCTAACTTTCTGGAGCCCCAACGTGAACATCTTCCGGGACCCGCGGTGGGGCCGCGGCCAGGAGACCCCCGGCGAGGACCCTGCCGTCTCCGGCCGCTACGCCGCCGCCTACGTCCGCGGCCTCCAGCAGCCCTCTGGCGGTGGCCGAGGTCGCCACGGCGGCCACACGCGTCTCAAGACCGCCGCCTGCTGCAAGCACTTCACGGCCTACGACCTCGACAGCTGGTCCGGCACCGACCGCTTCCACTTCAACGCCGTCGTCACCCCGCAGGACCTGGAGGACACCTTCAACGTGCCGTTCAAGTCCTGCGTCGTCGACGGCCGCGCCGCCAGCGTCATGTGCTCCTACAACCAGGTCAACGGCGTGCCCACCTGCGCCGACGAGTCCTTCCTCCGCGGCACCATCCGTGGGAAGTGGCACCTCGAGGGGTACATCGTCTCCGACTGCGACTCCGTCGACGTCTTCTTCAACGACCAGCACTACACCAGGACCCACGAGGACGCCGTCGCCGCCACGCTCCGGGCCGGCCTGGACCTCGACTGCGGCCCGTTCCTGGCGCTGTACACCGAGGGCGCCGTGGCGCAGCGGAAGGTCTCCGACGCCGACATCGACAACGCCGTCACCAACACCGTCATCGTGCAGATGCGGCTCGGGATGTACGACGGCGACCTGGCCACGCAGCCGTTCGGCCACCTCGGCCCGCGGGACGTGTGCACGCGCGCGCACCAGGATCTGGCGCTCGAGGCGGCGAGGCAGAGCATCGTGCTACTCAAGAACGACGCAGCCGCGCTGCCGCTCTCGCCGGCCACGCACCGCACAGTCGCCGTTATCGGCCCGCACGCCGAGGCCACCGTGGCCATGATCGGGAACTACGCCGGTGTGCCGTGCGGGTACACCACGCCGTTGCAGGGCATCGGCAGGTATGTGAAGACCGCCGTGCACCAGGCGGGCTGCACCGACGTGGCATGCCAAGGTGGTAACCAGCCGATCGCCGCGGCCGTTGACGCGGCCCGCCGTGCCGACGCCACCGTCGTCGTTGTCGGACTCGATCAGAAGATTGAGGCCGAGGGCCTGGACCGGACAAGCCTGCTCCTTCCTGGGCGCCAAGCGGAACTCGTCTCCGCGGTGGCGAAAGCCTCCAAAGGGCCGGTGATCCTGGCGCTCATGTCCGGCGGGCCCGTCGACATTGCGTTCGCGCAGAACGACCGTAAGATTGTCGGCATCCTTTGGGCAGGGTACCCTGGCCAAGCCGGCGGGCAGGCCATCGCCGACGTGATCTTCGGTCACCACAACCCAGGTATCGACACTACACTGACTAAATCAAAAGAATTGTACGACAAAAAGGCACAAATTGATCGAGAAGATCCAAATCTTGAGGCAATTTTATGAGTCCCAATGAATTTGGATTGGAATTGGCGCAGGAGGGAAGCTACCGGTGACCTGGTACCCACAGGACTACCTGCACAAGGCGCCGATGACGAACATGGCGATGCGCGCCAATCCGGCGAAGGGGTACCCCGGCCGGACGTACCGGTTCTACACCGGCCCGACGATCCACCCGTTCGGGCACGGCCTCAGCTACACCAAGTTCACCCACACGCTCGCGCACGCTCCGGCGCAGCTCTCCGTCCAGCTCGCCGGCCACCACGCCGCAACCGCCTCCTCCCTGAACACGACGACGCGCCTTGGCCGCGCCGCCGCCGCCGACGTGCGCGTTTCCCACGCGCGGTGCGATGGCCTGAGCATCCCTGTCCACGTCGACGTGAAGAACGTCGGCGACCGGGACGGCGCACACACGGTGCTCGTATACGCGTCCCCTCCGGCGGCTGCTGCCGCTGCCCACGGCGCGGCCGCTCGGCAGCTGGTGGCGTTCGAGAAGGTGCACGTGCCAGCCGGCGGCGTGGCCCGCGTCAAGATGGGATTGGATGTCTGTAACGGACTCAGCGTCGCCGACAAGGACGGGGTCCGAAGAATCCTCTTCGGCGAGCACAGCCTGGCGATCGGCGAGCTGACCCACTCGGTCACGCTCGGGGTCGAACAGCTAGGGGTATAGAAAAGCTAGTGACTGAAGCATCCGTTGAAGGAATGATACAGCCATATATTGGCATCAACAAATGTGATTGGTTTGGGATTGGATTTCCATGGTGCCGGCCACCCTGTCTCTGCAAAGGTGGAGATGGAAATTAGAACTGCACCTGATTACTGAAATTGTTCTACGTACTGCAAATGATTCAACTGGAAGGAATACAAAGAATCACTGGTTCATATTCTCTAGTTTTCCAAATTATCCAAATCGTTCATCGGGGAGAATCTGTCCGAGCACTGTTAGTTTCAACTTTCATTCTCGGACAAGGGTTTTGGATACTGCATGGTAATTTTGGTACCATCCAATATGGCGTTTTCTCGCCCCGTCGTTAAATATTTTCCGGACAAAAACTCCGATATAAATTTTATGACGGTTAATCCCAAAACTCATATTAGCAAGCTACTCTTTCTGTTCACTATCATAAGACCTTCTAACATTTTCTTAAAAGTGAATGTGTCTTAGACGCTTTCTGGTGTGTAATTTCACTTATTTCATTTTGTATCCAGTTTATATTGAAATATCTAAAACATCTTACAATAGTGAACAGAGGGAGTATATTATTTTCACACCTCCACATTAACCAACATAAAGTAAAAAATATCAACCCAAAAATGTGCTTTTATTTGTGGATTCACAATGTTCAATCAATTTCCATAACATAGTACGACGTTGGGGAAGTAAGATTTAAAGACATAAATCGTGTATTTTTGTTAACCGATTTAATGGAAATGTGAGTAGCCCATTTGGAAAATAAAATCGTGTGGAAAATTTTACCATCATTCACCATGTATGAGAGTATGGATTTAGCATTTAACATGTTCGTTGAACGTAAATTCCATCGAAATTTATCTGGATCGTGTGACAAAGAGGCATTCATCAACCTCTTCACAAGATGTAGCCATAAAGTCCACTTATCTCTGGTGAGGGTACACCTAAAGGTTATATTTGATGAAGTAGAGGCCAAAAAAATACCAAGATATGTTTTAAAAGATCGAAAAGGTCGACTAGAAGGGGGAGGGGGTGAATAGGCGACTATAAACTATTTATTATGAATTTAGGGATAAACAAGAATATAGGTTATCAAGATCATGACCCCAGGTGAGAAATCCATGTGACAGCAAGAATACCATCTAGCACAAGATATACACAAGCAAGAAAAACTATATACAAGTAAGTAAAGTGTTGAGAGATAACCAAACAATGGATGTGGTGGTTTACCCGAAGTTCACTTTAGAAAGAAAGCTAATCTCCGTTGGAGAGGTTTGGAGGCGTCAAGCTCCCCAATAGTCCAATTGGTCACTTTATTCTCATCGACCTACACTGATATGGAGTTCCTCGATCCACTATATGGTGCCCTTTAAGTTGACAATTGAACCTTATAAACAAGGTTGAGACAATCTCCACAACTTAATAGGATAGTCCAAACTATATTCCAAAGAATCTCACCACCATGGCTCAGCTCCGAGATATCTCTTCCGTCTAGGGTTCCAATGAACCCGAGAGTAACAAGATCCCCAAGGTATATGTAGGTTGAAATCAATTTTTTTGGTATAACCCTAGATCTAGATCTCTTCCTTCACTCCACAAATCAACAAGGAGCAATCGAGTGAGATATCTAGAAAATATAAGCTTTAAAACAATAGAGGAGAGAGTAATCAAGTGTTCCCCTTCTTTGAGAAGAAGGGGGACTATTTATATGGGTCCCCAAATCCAACTTTTACATTGCTTAAATGGCATGTCCGGATTATCCAGGGTACATCCGGTAAAAGGTCCAGGATATCTAGGAGTTGTGCCACGCTCACCTCTGGGCGTCGCCCTATCCGAACCAAAATCCTGGCCAGACGGATTATCCGGGGCCGAAGACCGGATTATCCGCACTCTCGGAACATTAGGGGTATGATCTGACGAATTGTCTAGAGGCACCTGAGAGTTGCGCCCTTTAGGCCTCTCAGGATTTTACCCTCCGAATCAACTGGCCTGGCCGGAATATAAAGGCACCAGAAACATCCAATTCACACGATGAACAATGGGATGAACTATCTTTCTCGGGAAGGCTTAGGGTGCATTTAGTGGTTTTGTGTACGTGATTCTTTCCACCCATATCTCTCTGTTCTGAACCCCCAGTTGATAGTACGGTTGATTATACAAATCAAGAGCATTGTCTCTTTTTCCTTTCACTTCAAGTGTTTCAAACCATCATGTGCCATATTCGAATACGCCTATATTGCTCAAGCACATAGTTAGTTTGTTAGTCATGTTGTCATTAATAATAAAATTAGATGGAAATGCCCTTTCGATCTCCTTCTTTTATTGTTTGATGACAACACAATTATTTGCAATGAGAGGCATCGCAATATTTTTTAAACACTAATAAAACAAAGTAATATGAGTATGCAAAAAAATCCCGATCCGTTGTAGAAAAATCCCCAAAAATGAAGTGAATACATGCATGCAACATGGGAGGAGGCATTTGGAGCTGTTCACGAGATTCAAATAACATATGTACCATACCCCACAACCATTGCAAAATCTCCCTCATATGTTCGCAGCAAAACACACGAGTTTGTAGCATGTCGAAAGATCCCATTCAGCATAAAAATCCGCAAAATATTAACCTTGTGCCATCGCCCATGGCAGCCAAGATTTCATTGATTCGGGATCGTTGGCCGTGAATCCGGCTCGTCGAAGTCTCGTGGCCGATATATCTGGCGACCATTGAATCATTCCCATCAACTCTATCGTTTCCCTTGGCTTCAGCTCTCCGATTTGAAATTGCACCATAACCATGGCCATGCCGTTGACCTCCCAACTCAGGGGGGCAGAGAGAGGAGAACAATGGGGGAATAGAGGTGGCGGGGAAGCGCATCATGGTAGGAGGGCAGCTGCAGACAACGGGGAGAGACATCACAGCAAGAGAGCAGTAGTGGCGATGATGTTGACCTAGAGAGAAAGGACCGAAGGAAGCGTGTGGAACAACATGATGTACCATAGTCTTTTTCTTACCTAATTTGACCGGCGTTTCTCTCTTCTTCTTTTTGTACGAAAAGCATTATCATGTTGTTTTCATTCATTAAGAGAAATAAAAGAGTACTGACGAGGTTGGGACTCGGCAAATCCCTGGGTCGAGTACCCCGGGTTGATTGAGGGGGAGAGAGATGAGCGCTGGTGATCACGACGGCTAACAGGCGAGGCGTTTACCCAGGTTCAGGCTCCCGGAGGATAACACCCTACTTCCTGCTTGTCTGGTATTGATGTTGAGCGTGGCTACAATGGCGAGATGGTGATCTCCCTAGGGTTTGAGATGGCGGCTATGAGTTGAAGTTCTGTTACCCTAGACGGGGGACCCTCCCAGCCTTTATATGATAGGCTGGGTCTCGGGTGAACGGTGCCGATGGCACTTACAGGACGATCAAGGCCGATGACCTAACGTCGACTATCTTGGGCCGCACATCGTCCTTCTTGGGCCTTCCTTGGACCCTCGCCATAGGGTTGATGGACTTGGCGTGACCCAGGTATCACCACCGTGGGGTAGTCAAAGAGTAACCCCACGATAGTAGCCCCCGAGTGCTTAGTCGAATCGTAGAGTCGGGTAAAGGACTCCTTCCTTCTGGGCACGCCACCAGGTTCCTGAAAGGAACAAATAAAATGGTCGACTCCGGCCATTCAGGGCTTATGGAGGATTCCTTAGTCGAAACATCGACTGCAGGGTGAAAACTGCGAGTATTGCTTTGGTTGGTGATTTTTCGACTGCGATTGTTCTGAGTCATTCGGGAGCGCGAACAGTGCTCCCGATGGGAGTAGCCCCCGAGATTAAGCTGAATTGCTTGCAATTGAGGTTAAACTCAATTTTTCTTCAGTCGAAAAGCCCGCTCCCGATGGGAGTGAAGAAGGGACTCGAATTGATGGAGTCGCAACTTGCTTTGCGTGACTTACTTTGTACTCGACCGGTTTGGCTTACTGCTTAAGTTTGCTCATCTCGTGGAGCTTATTGTATTTCTTTTGCACTCGAATGGACTTGTCGAGTCTACTCAGCTTTTAGAGCTTACTGTATCTTTGTTGCACTCGAATGAACTGTCCGGGTGCTCCATCAGCTCATTGGCTTACTTGCTACGCCTCCGCAGGTGACGTCAGCGCTGACGTTTTCGGCGCACTCTGCTCCCGATGGGACGTGACATGGTGGTCCCAGTGTCAGCATTGACTGATCTGACCGTTGGGCGCGAACTTTTCGCGGCGTGATGAAGGCGCCTCGATTCCCGCGCGTAGTGGGCGGCTGGGGCGGCGTCGGTTGGCATCTCTGCGCGACGCGTGGACGGCCAGATGAGGTTGTGGAGAGTGGTTTCGTGGGGAACGGCCAGGATGAACTGACCCCGCGGTATATATTTTTCACCACGGTGGGGAACAGTTCATCCCATCCTCATTTCGCCATCGTCTCCACTGCTCTCTCCTCCATTGCTGCTTCTCTATCAGATTCTTCTCCACCCACCATGAGCAAGGTCACAATGAAGAGGGGGAAGTCTGCCGCCGGCACCGTCGCCGCCGCCGAGGCTAGCGTGATGAAGAAGCCCGACGGCGACTGGACGAAGTCGTCGGTGAAGAAGGCGATCTCGAGGCCCTCCGCGCGCAGGGACTGCTACCGCCGGCGGACCAGGCGGCGGTGCGCGCTCCAGGGAAGGAGGTATTTCCTTCCCCTCGCGAGGGGGAACGCGTGTGCTTCGTGGATTTCCTACCGCGGGGTTTCGGGTTCCCCCTCCACGATTTCGTCTGTGGTCTCCTGTACGCTTATGGGATTCAGATCCATGATCTGACTCCCAATAGCGTCAGTAGCATCGCGAGCTTTATCGTGCTTTGCGAGTGCTTCTTGGGGATCGCACCCCACTGGCTGCTGTGGAAGTCGATGTTCCTCGTCAGGAGGAACGTGGGGAAGAGCGGGCAAGTGTACCCGGTGGGCGGCTTCGGCATCCAAGTGCGTGGCGACACCACCTTCTTCCAGATGAAGAAATCCGACTCCGTCCAAGGCTGGCGGAAGAAGTGGTTCTACGTCAGGTGCGACCAGGAGGGGCTTCTTCCCTTCGCGGCTGATCGCGAGTTGCGGAAGACAAAGGCATGGGCGCACCCGCTGTCGAAGAGGGATAGGGAGGCGACTCAACCCTTGCTGGCACTTCTCCGTGGCCTGCTGAAGACCATTGGGTGCGAGATAGGTGGGGTGCATCTGATTGCCACCTTCTTCAGGCTTCGGGTGCAGCCGCTCCGCGCTCGCGTCCACCCGATGTGGGCGCTTGAGCACGGCAATGAACTCGGCGATGACGAAGTTGAGTCGAAGGTGAGGAGCATCACCAGTCTTCGAGCCGCCGATCCGTGCAACGTCAAGTGCTCGGCCCAGCCGTATGGGCCGAACAACCCTGTGCCTGAGGTAAGCTTCCATTTGTTTTGCTTCTGTCTTGCATGTTCTGTCGAAATCTTCTTTTGTCTGACCCGAATTTTTTGACAGGGTCGTTCCAGCTTTGTCAGCCTCCCTCCGTTGATGAAGAATGGACCTCATGAAGAGGCAGAGTTCCCTGAGGATGAAGAGGTTGATGACGATGAAGTTCCCTCCGCCACTTCTCGGAGTGAAACCTTGGAGGAGGATGACGAGGATGAGGAGCCGCTGTTGAAGCGGCAGAAGCAAAAAAGTGGCGAGTCTGCTTCGGCTTCGTCACCCGTAAAGCAGGTGGAGGTGGAGAACGTGGACGAGGCGAGCGAGTCATCCTCGGGTGCCAGGCACACGAGCGACCCGACGGAGCCTTTGGTCGTGCCTCTCCTCAGCTCCGCACCGCCGACTGGATTCGCGAGGATGCCCTCCGTTTCCCTGGGCAGCGATGATGATCTGGACGTCACCAGGTTAGTCTTGCAACCATCACCTTGTTTTGTCGACTGCACTTTTTGACTTCACGAGTATTTGAGTCGAATTATCTGGTCGTAGCGACCGTACTGGCGCTGTCGGTTCTTCGCCTCCAGAGATGGAGCACACTTCTGCTCCTGTGTTCGAGCAGACTGCGAAGACGACCGAAGAAGAGCCGCAGGCGGGTGACGCTTCGATCTTGAAAGCTTCGACCTCCTCCGTGCCAGAGAAAGCTGCTGATGCGACCTCGGTGGACGCTGGGTTGCTTGAGCATGTAAGTGTCCCTTAACTCAGTCTGCAAGATCTGTATCGGGTGCGCGAACAGCGCTCCCGATGGGAGTAGCCCCCGAAGATGTGCGTGACTAGGATAGTCGGGCGCAGATTGATGTCTTGTTCTTTCCACAGCCGTTTTGTCGCCAGCTGATGGAGGGAGCCGCAGCCTTCGTGCGAATGGAGAAGGAGAGGGATCGACTCCGCACTGCTCTGGAGCAAGCAAACAGTGAGTACTAACCTTTACGTTCGAGAGGTGCTTCGACTATATACATTGCTGACTTTGCTCCGGTGATCCACAGGCGAGAGGGAGAGCATGGCGAAGCGGGTCGCGGAGCTGGAGAAATCACTGGGTGAAGCCCAAGAGCGTGAGCGAACCCGGGATGATCTGGAGAAGACCCAGATTGAACACTTGCTCACCCTCGCTGATACTATTGGGAGTAAGTATTCTCGGCTCATTGCCTACTTTGTCTTGTGTCGACTTCTGATGTCTTACAAGTGGTCTTCTCTTCGTTGTTCAGAGGCGTCTGGAGGTGCTCCTCCAGAAGGAACTTCCAGTGTCAATGTCGGCTTGGCCGAGGCTGTCGGCTTCATCGACCGCGTCTGCGCATATGCCCTCGACGGGGCTGCAGAAGTCGACAGGCGCCTTGACGGCTGTGCACCGGAGCATCCTCCCCAACCAGCTACCCGCCGGTCGCTGTTGACGCGCTTGCGGCTTCGTTTGAAGGCGACGCGACCACCATGGCGGACTACACGCGTGCGCAGACGGTACGCGGCTCAGAGCTCACTTTCCAGCTCCTACTTGGTCACCAAGTCGTAGGTGATTTTAAGAAGGTTGTCAGCGACTTCCCTCAGAGGCCTGATGGCAAAACCGCGTCCCTTAGCGGTGTGAAGGCGCGGGCGAGTCAGCTGGCTGCGAAGTTGATTGCCACCTTCGAGAAGAAAATCACCAAGCCTGCAGAGCTAGCCGCTAGGAAGAACCGTTCTCAGTCGGAATCTGTGATGTAGACTCTTTTGTTTTAAGATTCTTCTACTTTTGGTCTTCGTCTGTAATGAACCATATAGTTTGCGGGTCTTCTGGCCCCGAACATGCTGATGTTGAAATGTGAACTTGTGCCTTCGAATCTTCTGTCATATTTATGCTAGAATGAATGTGCTCTTTTCCTTGCTTGACATTGTCGAACTTGGCAGTCTGAGATGGGCGAGGCTCCTGAGGTCGCTGGAGCTACTGGTGCGGGTGAGGATGAGGACACCTCTTCGGCTGCACCCACTCGCCATCGTCGTCGAGCTTCTCCAGCCCCTGTACGAAGCGTGAATGATCAACGAGTGTTCACCTACATGAGGAACAAGGTTGTTGAGCTCGAGTCGAAGCTGAAGGTTGCCGAGTTGGAGTTGGAGCGCTTGAAGTCGCAGCCCGCTGCGCCGTTCTCATAGCGTGAGGAATTCCTTCTTGGCCAGATAGACTTGATCTGTCGACAGCTGCAAGGTTGGGCTTCTAGCGCTTTGCTTCGGCTTCTTTTATTCTTTCACTGTTGTAAGTGCTGGGTCTTGATACAGATGTGAATTCTGACTGGAAGGCCGAGGAGAGTCGAGTTGACGAGCGGGTGGAAAGGGAGGCCGCCCATGACTCACCCGAAGCGCGTATGTTTTGGTCGAACAAACCCCAAGGGAGTGTAACTGGCTAGAATGCTGGATCGCACCTGACGGGCTGCTTTGCTCCTGGAAGGTGTAGAAAGACCCTCTTGCAGATCAACAAGGTGTACTTTCCGCACAACGAGCAGCTTAATGGACTGGCTGCGCTGCTGGATAGATTTCGCGAAGGCAAGGCATTGAAGAAAGTCGTGCACACCCAGCTTGTTGGCGGGGCGAACGTGGCGCTGGCGTACGTTCGAATGCACCGGCCTCATCTCCCTGGACAAGGTGCTTGACGGCTTGCCTGGAGCAGATGACTACGCCGATACCCTTGCGGCTGCGCGTCAGATGATTCAACAGTTCCAGAACTTCAGTGAGCAACTTGTAGGGCCACTCGATGCGCCAAAGGATGAGCCTGTAGAGTAAGACTGCTAGACTGCTGTTGTGTAGCATTAGTTTGTAAAAAATATTTCCCCAAGTGGGAGCATGAGTGTATGTATGCTGAGGTGGTCGAAGCCTCCGAGTGAATAAATTGTATCTTGTAGACCTCTGCAAACCTGTATGGCGCAGCCCCCGAGCGGATCGAGTGTGGCCAAGGTGTGTTGAGTCAGGCCTGTGCGGCGCAGCCCCCGAGTGCTTAGAGTGCGGCCGAGGCATTTTTGTGTTAGACCTGTGCGGCGCAGCCCCCGAGTGATTCGAGGCGGCTTAGGTTGACTTAGACCTGTACGGCGCAGCCCCCGAGTGGTTCGGGTGGCGGCCGAGGATTTTTCAGTTAGACCTGTATGGCACAGCCCCCGAGTGCGTCGGGTGGCGACCTAGGTTGACTTAGACCTGTACAGCGCAGCCCCCGAGTGGTTCGGGTGGCGGCCGAGGATTTTTCGAGTTGAACCTGTATGGCGCAGCCCCCGAGTGCGCCGGTGGCGGCCTAGGTTGACTTAGACCTGTGCGGCGCAGCCCCCGAGTGATTCGGGTGGCGGCCGAGGATTTTCGGGGGACCTGTATGGCGCAGCCCCCGAGTAGTTCGGGTGGCGGCCTAGGTTTGTCTTAGGCCTGTACAGCGCAGCCCCCGAGTGGTTCGGGTGGCGGCCTAGGATTTTAAGGTTGGACCTGTATGGCGCAGCCCCCGAGTGGTTCGGGTGGCGGCCTAGGTTTTGTCTTAGACCTGTACAACGCAGCCCCCGAGTGGTTCGGGTGGCGGCCGAGGATTTTAGGTTGGACCTGTATGGCGCAGCCCCCGAGTGGTTCGGGTGGCGGCCTAGGTTTTGTCCTTGCTGCTGACAAAAGTAAAGGGGAGCTTGTTCCTCAAATCACTTTATTGATTTTGCGAGCAGGCCGCCTCATTAAAACCCTTCCAGTCCCCTCGGGTACCCGGCGAGGGAAAGATGCGTCTGAAACATGCCGCTTCTTGACATTGTACTGTTACAAATTGGGGTCGATCAGGCGTAGAAGCGGCGCAGTTGCGCAACGTTCCACGGGTTGTTGCAGACTGCCCCC